>JAPMOR010084811.1:158431-171759 GCA_026543865.1 Argiope aurantia
TTTTCCTATTAACTTGATTTTTATACTTTTGTATATATATATATATATATATATATAAAATGGAAAATTATAGTTAACTGATTCTCTGTGCAAACCTTTTTCTCCTTTCTGTTTTAGTGTTTGAAAATAATAATATTTTTATTATTTAACCATATTCTATCTAACCCGTGCTTATTTTTAAAAGAAAGGTTTTTTAATTTTAGATTCAGACATATGTATGGTCATTAAAATATCTAAAATTCTTCAACATTATGATTTTGAAATAATTAACAGATACAAAAGCTCAATCTAATTTTTTCTAACGTACCTTATTAACAGACTATTATTAGCTACATTCTGCTGAGAATGTATATGCATAAGTTTAAATAGTATAATAGAATATTTCAGAATACTGTCCTGAAAGAATAAAAAAATATTTAAGACCCTCCAATTAAAAACTGGTTAAAACAATAGTAATAGTAATTATAAACGCTGTAAAATATCATCTTTGGTATCTAAAACTAGGGACTTTCATTTTTTCTATTTTTTCTGAAGTCGAATGCCTAATCTTAATTCTTTCGGATTATCAACGGCTGCTGTGTTCCTATTAATAAAAAAAAAACAGCAATGACATTTGAAAGAATTCATAATAACTTAGAAAGTGAATACATTTTATTGAATTTCTTTTTGTTTATCAAAAATACATTTCATTTTTCTTGTTTAGTTTACCTTTTTAAAAACTAGGAAATAATTTTATGGCTCATATGGTGTTAGAAGTTAATCTTCTCTTAAAGTTGAGGAACACTGTTATCGGTGAATTAAATTTCATGACATTCAGTCTGTAAAACTTGCTCCATGACAAGCATGCTTTCCTTGCTGTGCAGCAGACTGCCATTCATTACAAAATATGAATCTTATTTAATAAAAACGAGATTGATTCATTGGTGTTTTTAATGGGGCGTTTGAGTCATTCATTTATAATATTATAAAAGTGATATATTTTTTTTCACAACGGCTTGTGTTCAGTCCTGAAATGCATCACTATTTTCTGAACTTTAGGGATGGTAATTTTCCATCACGCTTTTTCTTAAACCTGAAACATTTAAGGATAATTTTTTTGGTAAAGAATTAAAGAAATCCTTTCCTCAACAATTTTATAATTTTTTTCATCACTTTTATCAAGTTTTATATTTTCAGTTTTTTTCTGTTTTTTTTATTATGGAGTACAGAATTTTGTATAGGCTAATTAAATTATATTTCGTGACCACTTTTATCTTTACTATTTATTTTTATGCAGTTTTTTTATTCGGGAAGAAAAATCTTTTAAATTAGATTTTGAGCACGGCTTCCATGCTTATTCATCGAAAGTCATAAGTGAGCACCCAATGTTTTGTTTATACGAAACATCGCCTCTTTCGATCGGGTTTCTTATCTTGATATAATAAAAGTTACTGTTGCCGTGCATGTTCTGCATTTCTTTTCCAACACAACTGGACCGAAATGACGGAATTCCAAAATTGGAAGGTTATAATTTGGGAAAAGTTAAATGATATCGCCACCTTTTCAAATGGCAAAAATCAATTGAAAATCTACCAGTTAGAAATGAACCAAAATAATGCCATTTTTTCGCAATATTTTTTACAGAAAATTATTTCACTAGGAAAATTTTTATATTAATTTAAAATCCCAACTTTTACATTTCAATGTTACCAGATTCATTTCTTGCAATTTTTATTAATTTTCAAAATTTGATAAATAATCGTATAGATATAGACGAATTTGAAATAAAAAAAAATATAGATAGTCCATTTCTAAGCAATTGTGAGACTTTTAACTATTGTGCCTATATTTTTTTTGACATTTCTGTTTTATTTTCTATATATTATCGGCAATGCCTTTTATGAGTTTTAAAAGATAATTTGAAAAAGACTGACTACAATATTCTTTATTTTTAAAGAACAAGAATACAAATAAATAATTGTTGCCAGAAGACTTGAACAGAATTCTTGAAGCGCGTTGAAGTTAAAGATTAAAAACAGACGATTAATAATTTATACCTGGAACTATTATCGATTTGGTTCATTTATAAGAAAAAAATCTGCTATTGACGACATTTAAAAATCGTCTGAGTCAGTTGATATTTCAATTTTAATTAAAAACGGTTCAGCAGATAATAAGATTTTCTCTATTATAATATTTATGCAAAAAAAGTTTTTACATTAAAAATATTAGACGTGAGAATTTTAAATCTTGAGCAATGTCAGGTTTATCTGTTAGTAAGCTGATAAAAATCTAATAATTTTGAGACGCAACTTAAATAATCACTTGATGAGCGATACCTGGAGAGTGTTAACGAAGAAGCTTAAAATTTAATGTTGTTCCATCTCATAAAATAAGCAACATGACACGCATCGAATGCTGTTAAGGTACAAAACTTTACTAGTAAGTAATTCATGTGAAATCCATATTTCCGGTGAAGTGGAAAGTTTAGGACATCATTTTCTATTAAGTGTGTAGCCATTATTTAGTACTGAATACTTCATGAAACTAGAAGAAAGCAATTGACTAAAAATAATGGCTTTTCTTGTAGCTTGAATTATTAAGAAAAACTAAATAAACGTGATAAAACTATTTTGTTCTGAAGGCAGTTCACTTTTGTTTTCTTTTTGTTCGCGGTTATGTGTAATGTGAAGAAAACAAAGAAAATGAGAAATATAATATTATAGATTTTCCGATCACGTATAAATAAACAATAAAATGAAAGAAATTTTTATTGCATTTTAAGAACAGTAGAGCCGGGTTATTAATTAAGAAAACTAGGCTGTAGCCTAGAGGCATAACAATTGTGAAGGGGCCCGGAGTTTTCAGATCGTGTTGTACTATTTTTAAACTTATTGAATTTCTTGCTTTCATTTAACGATGAAGGACGTGCTAATGAGCCTACTCAAATTAAATTCTATTATTGTTAAAATTAATGTTGAAACATTATTTTATTAGCATTCCTAATTAATTATCCTTTGCAATTTTTCTGTTATTTTATAAACCTAAAAAAAATATGATACTTTATAATTTTTTGGTAAATATCTGATTCTTAATAGTAAAAATTATTAAGAAAGATGTTATCATTTTCTTTTACTATTTTGCTTAAAGTTACTTTTAAGTTTCGGTTGTGAGTTTTTTTATACGCTATATACTGAAATCAATTTTTTAGAACGCGATCTGCAATTAAGTGTTTTTTCTATTTTATTTTATTAAAATATAACTATTACTTAGAATAAAGATACTTATATATAAAATATTAAAATCGATAAAAATATTTAATTTTGAAAGTGTAGAGGAGAAACGGGCTTAAAAATCGGCATCCCCTAAGGGACCCTTAAAGACGTAATCCGGCCCTATTTAAGAATAATATATTGTAAAGAATGTCAGATTAAACTTTCTGGAACGCTTTTATTTTCTTTGAATTACATGGAATAAAGACGTATTTTTAAAGTAAAATAAAAGTGAACATTTTCAGACTTTGCCAATGGGAATACTTTACTTGATTTGCATATATTTTTGTGTAACAAAGCTGAAAAGTCGAATAAAATATTTTTATAATTATCGGTGCTAAATATAAAATTTTAAAGCATTTTATAATATTCTGGTTAGATGTATGGAAAAAAAAAACATATTTTAATGGTCACCTGGCTGGTTAATGTTTTCTTTGTTACAGATGTTATGTTCATTTGAAGGGGCGTATTTTAATATTTTACATCATTTATAGTGTTTCTTTATAGTGTTTCTTTCATCTTTCAATATGCAAATTATGTGATGTCGTACATAGGCCGAAACGATTATACGCTTTGTGAAATGCTCAATCTTTTGAGTTCAGTCAGTACTTTCAATCAATATATGTACTTTTTGTTTTTTATTTATGCATTTCAAATAAATGTTGCGAATGATTCGTTGGTGGTTCCTTTGAATCCTTTGAAAAATATACAAAATTCGTTTTTTTTTTGTTTTTGTTTTTAGAACCATTTTTTCTATGTCATATAACAGGGAAGTTACTACCAAAACTGTTTGGCATTCTTTTACGTATGTCAATATCTATTGGCATTGTATGTTAAAACATATAGATGTTGACATAACAATATCTACACGTTTTGTTTTACCAGAACAACGTATAGAGTCAACAGTTTATTTGAGAAATTGTTTGTAAAATTTAATTTTACTGGCAACCTCTCATGATATAAATTAAAAAAAATATTCATTAAGTTTTCTGAAGAATTTGATATTTTTAATATGTCATTTGGTGTTTTTAGAAAAACAAGTCTACAACTTTTAAATTTTTAATATGTTTGTAAACGTTTTTAGATTTAATGCTTTTAACATTATGTATTCGGTTTTTTAAAATTTTTTAAATATTAATTATATTTAACTTTTAAATTTCTGATGCATTTTTAATGCTTTTGAAAATGAATATATTTAGTTTTGAAGTCTCTTGCACATTTTAAATATTTTTGGAGTCCGGATTTCACAGCATCTTAATTTTATTTAGCGCGTTTTTTAAATTGAGCATATACACGTGTTAAGAATCTTATATGTTTTATATTGTTCTTATCATATACACTATTCATATAGACGTGACTTTTGTCTGCGAGAAAACGGATTTCTGCATCTTTTTTGAGATTAATGAATTGTCTGTCAAGTAATAATTCTACAACATTTTTAATATGCCAAGCACTATGTATAAATTTATCAATTCCAGTATTTAATTAATCATAGATATTTTACTTCCCATCATATATGTTTAGTTCAATACATAATTTTATAATGTTCAGCATCTTTTGACCCAAGCCTCTGTCATGTTTGACTATAATATCCGTTTTTTGTGCTTGTTGTTTATTTTGTAATATATTGTATAGCTGGAATTTTTTTCTATAATGTTCATTTTAATTGAATAAAAAATGAATGAATAGAATGAAAACAAAATTTTCTCACAAGCCTTATGTTAACATGCGTGTATATACAAATCGCAAGTTTGGTATCGCTGAAAACTTGTGATTTCTTTGTTTTTCACATAAACAGGTAACCTTAGAACTTTCCACTACAGCGGGTAAATATATCCGAGTTGAACGACTTCTCGCAAATGGTGATAACGGCCTCGGAAACGCAAGATAGCTGTTCGCGATATGATATGCCGATAACAAATACTTCAACCTGGCCCACACCCAATACCAGATAGATAAGTTCATCCGATGGAGGTGGTCGTGGGGTGTCAGAACTAATCATTAGATACATTAGCATCGCCAACCCATCTTGGCATCTAATGGCAGTGATTCCCCACTTACGGGGAAATAGGTGCTTCCTTAAGAGCAACGAAATAATAAATCTTTAGGAAAAAAAAAGTTAAAAAATTTAGGAAAAAAAAAAAATCGAAAATATCAGTTTTTAAAAATTTTTTCTCAATTGAAACTAAGTTTATGTCTAAAATATTTAGGCTTCTGTTCTTTTAACTGTAAAGCTTTTTAATTAGCTTTAAAAAATTACGTATATTTTGCAGCAATATAGTTCATTTTTGGACTGACCTTCAAACGCTTTTATTGGTGCTCATAATATTACACCCCGACTTTCCCATTGTTGATGATAAAGATCAGAAGAATCGGCTTGTTTTCTCATATTGAATAAATTTTAATGTAAAGAATATTTTTAATAAATTTTTTGAACTTCTCATTTATAAGACTATGCTCCGGCCTCTTATTTCATATGCAACTCCCATCTGTGCGATCGCTTCTAAGACTTATATAACATCATTAGAAAGACTTCAAAATGTGACGGTTAGGCAAATCAGCAACATGCCATGGTTTGTCATAAACAAAGACATACAAAAAGATCTGAATGTCCCAACTTTATATGACTTCTAGCAGAAACTCACAACACACTTCTTAGAAAAAAATCGATAACATCATGTTGAAAGAAATTGAAGTATACGATTCATCCCTTCCAAAGAAAACTTAGCGACCTCACCATCTCCTACATGTCTAGGACATCACCATAGCTTTATCACCGAAATTTATTCTTGCAAATTCTGCTTTCTTCTTTTTTTATTTTTTCACTCGATTTATTAATTAATTGTTACATTATAAAAAAAATTCTTAATTTATTTTTCACAACACCTTTCTAAGTAATTTCATTGCTATGTCATTATTCTATTTAACTGTTATGACCGGAGGTTGAGAACCTTGTGTTCAAGCACTCCATGACACTTTTCTAAAATCGGCAAAATTAATTTAAGAATCAAGCAATAGTTTTTAAATGATCATTTTCAAACCCAATTGCTCCGTACTTGAAATATAATTGTTTTCATGGAGTTATATAGTACATGAACAGAAAGGTGTAAGGCTTCTAAAATACGATTAATTATAGAATCGGAATTTGAAGCTTAAAAATATTTTCCTGAGAATGCCATTCAGAAGAAGTTACAGAAAATATTTAATTGAAATTATTAAAAGTCATTCATTTCGCCAAACTGTAAACTCACCAGAATCAATGACTCCTAAAAATTTGTGAAACCAGAATTGACTCTAAGGTGACTAGTTACTGATAAATGAAAAAATCATTTAATACAATGATTTAATATGATGGAATTTTTGATTGTAAACACTAAAAGGTTAGGAAATGCTTTCATATATAATGATTAATTGAATTCATTTTTCGCCGGGTGCATTCCGCGCAATTTTTCCAACTCGGGTATTAAAAGAAGACAAATGATAAAGATGAAATGACTTCGGTATTAAATATAATATGATATCAAATACGCTTGGATAAATAAAAAATATTTATTAACCTTTATAACTTGTATCTATTATACTTATAATTATAACTTGTTATCTATTTTCAATTTTTTTAAAAATGCTCTTTTTGTATGAAATACTTGAAACGTTTCAGGAAAAAACCTCTGTGAAACTTTCTTCTATGCTAAAATTGTGAATCATGAGCACATTATTAGCTCAGATTTTTATTTTCGCCCCAAAGGAAAGTACGAGTTTTCATATTTCTATTTTCACGCATGAGAATTGTGTGTTTCATTATTTATTAAAGAAATCCTATACTTGTTTATTAACTGCATGTCATTGGCGAATAATAGTTAAGAAAAATTGATATTTGGTGGAAAAATAGATTTTGTTCTGATTATATCATAAGATCTTTGTTGATTTTTTTGGGCAATTAAGCGTTCTTAAGTGGCATTCATGTAAAGCAAATCGATTCAGTTCGGTTCTATATATTGATATTATGCAAGAATGGTTCCCCGAAATTTCTTGCATATTCTGTAATAAAGATGTTCTCCTCTCTTCTTCTGCCGCATAGTATTATGAACCTTGTTGCAAGATTAGAAAAACTCAGATTTTTATTTTCAGAGTTCCGCACATGTGACAACGTGCACTCAGTAGTGTAATAGAAAAAACCGGTACTTATGTATTAGCTTCCTGCTATTGCGAATAATTAATCACTGAGAATTACTACACAAGAACCAGAAAACCGAGAGTGCATTTTGGACGTCTTCCTTCCGACTGATTAAAACCAAAATTTAACTCAATATTGTAATCATAGTCACATGATCACATACCAAATTTCATTTATTTAAGTTCATGGCGTTTCTAAGTTATTAAGGTTATATGCATTCAAATGTACATATCTACAGACAGTCAATCCTTTTACAGATTCAATTTAAAATAAGATATGAATTTACATTACAGATGCTAATGATCGTGTTTCCTTGTATTCGGACAACCGGATAGGCTGTCTGAATGAATTTCTTTCAAAATTTGATAGAAATCTGTAAATTTCGTGTAACCAAATTTCATCCATCTAGCTCCAAACATATTTGAATTATCGTGTTCTCAGATAGACAGACATTATTCCAAAATTGGTTTCTTCGCACTCAGGAGTGTGTAAAACGTGGAGATTCATCAAAATCTCGAGTTCGAGTTTTTTGACGATTACGAAAATTTCTCATTGTATATTCCACATATGTGATGAAGTAAAAACCTAGAAGCTCAATTTTGTCCTTTTCCATACTTATGTAATTTATTAGAAAGTCTGAGAAGGAAATATACTCTGTCTATTCTTATAATTTATCGCCCTTACTTCGAAGCCTCTCGACATGAAACACCTAATTCAGAACAACGATCCAGCATGCTCCGCGATCTGAATCCCATCGCAATGCATCTCTCACACAATCCATCAGACCGAACGTGTTACCTTGTTAACAGCTGATACAGTTCTCGAATATTGGGCGTCAAAAGATAATCCAATGATTCTGTTGCCCGGTCTGATTGATTGCCAACAAGTCGAACTGATAACGCCACTGGGTAGAACGCCGAACCTTGCAGACTTTCTATCGTGCCACTTCTGATTAATGCTATTGGAGTTCGATACAAGGGAGTGCCCAGAATTTCCATCACGCGAGTTAGCCCGTGGTTGGTATTAGTTTCTCAAACCATACTAAGAGAAAGAAAACAGCTTCAGTTTAAAGCTTGTTATCTTCTAAAATACCCTTTATATTATAAACGATGTTATTTAATCATAAATGCTTTGATAATAATTCTTTTAAATTTTAAAATCATTAAAGATTTTATTTTTTAAATAAAGTGTTGGGCATATAATATACATGTTACTATGAAAGATCGAAATGAAAGAATATTACCATTTGCTAGTTGTGTACGTCTTTCAAAGTAACAGACACACAGATAAATTACATTTGAAATAAATTTTATAATTTCTGCCTAATGGGATAAAATTATAATATTTAACTATGGATTTGACTTTTATTAAAAGTATGTATGAAAAGTAAATTTTGCTTTGAAATCCAAAATTGTTACTGTATCACTACATGTTACTGTAATCTGTAATCATGAAATTTTCACTCAGTAGAAAAGGATAAATATGAGAGGAAAAATTAAATCCATCTTTCTGAGAAAGTATTAAAACAATATAAAATTGAAGGTAAATAAAACCAGAGGACGTCACAAAATTAACAAATAAAAAAAGTTGTATGAGGACCAAAGGCGAATTTTGGATACAGAATGAATTCATAACTAAGATTGAAATTAAAACAGATAAGATTAAATTAAATTAAAAGAAAATAATGCATATAAAAGTAAAGTATTCGCAAAAAAAAGTACTAAATAGAACAATCCGAGTAGAAGTATCGGAATAGAATTGAAAACTTAGTACCCAAATTAAGATGCAGAACAGTTAAAAAAATGCCCTGTATAGAGCTGAAGGAAATATCTAGATATTTCATTATAAAACAGTCTATCTCAAAAGAAACGGTCCTTGAATGTGTCCCTGAATATGTAGTGAAACGACCCGTGGAGTTTTAAGATTAATGGAGAGGGTCGTCCAATTGCAGAGAGTAAAATAAGATTTTGAAGTCATTGCGTAGAAGTTCTTCACGGTCTCCAATAAACACGAGTAATCGGATTTTCGTTTAAAAGGGGCTATTAGCAAAAATTCTCTCCGCTCACGTAGTTTTTAGATCCGCTGCAAAAGAGGCGATAAGGGGGTAGGTAATGGAGAAAGGGACTGATATAAAGGTTACAGGATTAGAGAAATGACTAATATAAAAGAAATAATGGTAAGAGAAAATATTTGTCAAAACTGAATATTTGTTTTGAAAGAATGGAGCCTTTCCCTGTTTTTTTTCGTCAAGATAACATTGCTTAAATTTCATGTTTATGAAAATCTGTTACCAGCCTATAAAGAATTCTTGCTTTCAGCCAGGAGGGCATCAAAATACTCTTCTCAGGTGGAAGTTTGACTGAAAATTTCGAAATTTTGTACACGCATCTTCTTGATGAAATTACACTATTTTAAGATTTCTAGAATTTAATTAACGTTTAAAGAATTAATTTTTGTCTTTAATAGTCGCATCAATTTATAGTGAGTTTGAGTAGATTGATTTTAAAATACCTTTAAATTAATAAGCATTGATAAAATCCATTTATTTGTAATTAATTAATTATAAACTGAATGTGTTATTTCACTCGATTATGCTATGAAGCATGTTTAATTGAAAATTCCTTTTTTTGGCTGATTTTTATTTTGCATTTCTTAACTATAAAACTACTGTTCTCAAACTTTAAATATAACTACTTAGTATATCCAACATTCTTCGCGATTAAAATCCTTTCATGTATATATTTTTTAATATAAAAACTATTTTTGTATAAAATATTATTTTATACAAAATACTTTTATCATCTGAAATTCTTATTGTCTTATGAAATCTTTATTATCGTCTGAAATACTTATTGATTAATATTAAATATCATAGTTGAACCAGACGAATTTTAAAAATCTCCTTTACCTTCAATAATTATTAATATTTGTTATATTAATAAGAAATTTTGTTCATTAAGTACTGAAATATAAGAAAGGTAATCTTCGTTCGATCGATTGACTTAAGCTTAACTTTAAACGTGATTAATTCTAAAATATTATTTTGACCAATAAAAACATTGTCAAAAGACATATTAAAAGAAAGAAGAAATTAAAAATTATTTATAAAGTAATTTAAAGTGTAAAAAAGTCAATTAAAATTTTAAAAATTTAATTCAATAATAAATATTTTGTGTTTTGAAAAGTCATAAGTATTCCTTTTCATTTTTTATAATTTGCTTGAGTTGTTCAAGATGAGTTGTGGAACATATACATGCATAGCAAAATGTAGATTTTTCTTATATTGAGATAAAGTCCTCTTTCTACATAAACTATAACTGCTCTAAAGAACCATCGACATTTTAAATAATGGATATCAAAATACCATTTCATTATTTCTATCACAATTCAGTCTTCCTTTTTTTGTAAAATATGAAACACAACGCGAAAGATACCTCCCGAAATCATCAATGACGAAAATGTCTTCCCTTCACCAAATTTATTTATTTATTATTAGCCGCGTTTGGCGACCAGCCGGTTCGCCAGTATTACCGCTCGCTACAATTTTCAATTAAATATTTTAAGTAACTGGTCTCTTAATAGATTCTCAAACAAAACATTTTTAATCTTCACATTTTGATAGTCATACTAAACTTATACTGTTGTTTAGATCGTTTCGTTCAATTTATTATATATATTTTGCTAATTTGTTGGCCTTTCCGGTAAAACTTCAACTTTAATTTAAAGTGGAAATGCTGAAAGTGCAATTAATGTAAAGATATTTTTTAATGAAACAAAATGTTTTATTTTTTTATCATTTTTATAGTTATTTATTTATTTATTATTATTATTATTGAATATAAGTACTACAAACAGAATCGCTCGGTATTTAAGTCTTATGTGAACTACAAAATATTTTTCATAATTTATGTAATATCTCAAAGAATAATTCAACAAAAAATTCTCAGATTCTGCATAAAATTCAGTTTTTAGTTTTGCTTTCAAAAGGATTGAAATGAAATCTATAATAATATTTTGTTCCGGCCTATAAATATATTTCAAAAATTATGAAGTCTAATAAATTTAATGCAGTAAGGTGTCATATTCTGAGAAATATTCTGGACACACCAAATTTTAAATGAATGAATGTTTCTATTTTCCACGATCAACTAAGACTTATTTATGAAGTTTTGAATGTTAAAAATTTAGAAAAACTCAACATTTTCATAATCTTAGGCCAATTAATCTTGAGAAACCTGCGCGCTGATTGGCGTATTTTCTTTGAAACGATCGATGGAAAATCTAAAATTATCCTTTTTTGTATTGAATAGTGATATTGAAATTTTCATAAATCAGTCAGTTTAAGTGATTGATTTAGTTGATTGGAAATTAACTCTTTTTATTTAAAATATTAGTGTTTCAAGAACATATTGTTATTTGTGATTTCCACAGCAGAAGCTTTATGTAAAATCAGAAATTCGTTATTTATTAGAGCATTTGTTGAATCAAGTTACATGAAATGTAATAATTTTCCATTTAGACCATTTTAACAGATCTGTGTCTTACTAAAGGTTTACAAATTAGCTGTGTGGCGCTGATTTGAATGGATATCCTGTTCATATTAAACAAAACTTGCCTTAAAATAAAACTGATTTATTGGATTAATAATATAGAGAGTGTAAAAGATCATAAAATAATTTTTCTTGAATTTATTTTTTAGAAAAAATAATATTTCATAGTTGTTTCATTTCCTACAGACACGTGCCGAAAATTATATATTTGCAGATTTCCTTTCCAAAAATATTTAATTTATTTTTAATTGGAGCTTTAATCAATGTGATGGCAACACTTTGAAAAAAGACAATTTTTTCCCATGAATGCGAAACGTGCTCGTGCAGTTTAAATTTTATTTTTATTTTGTATGAAAAAAAATGTTGAAAAATATAGTTAAAATATTTATTTAAAAATTCATGAAAAATAGAAATTTAATTTTAAGGTTAAAACATTGGTATCATTTAAAAGATAAATTTTTGATCTTTAACTTCATTTTAAAATCTTTTTTGTGCGGCAATATTTTCGGAAGTTATAGCAGAAACACGACAAAATTTCGCTTAATTTTTAAATAAATAAAATTCTAATTAACAATTCGAAAAAATAACCCCAGGTGCAAAATTCCCGGCCTCCAAGGTATACACGTACCAAATTTGGTAACTGTAGGTTGAATGGTCTACCCTGTAGAGCGCCGACACACACACACATTGAGCTTTATTATAAGTGTAGATTTTTTTTTATTTTTTGCTGCAAAAGTCCATATGTATCCTGGGTCTCCGAAATTGTTTTTGTTGCTTCAGGCGTATTTACTTCGAATTCAGAAACTTTTTTCAAGTTGTCAGAATGTTAATCTGCGGTGCGATTTGCACAGACATGGTTGTGGTTCTGGTTGAAGGAATTAGATGGTTTATAAACTTTACATTTATAGTAAGGTTTTTACTTTTCAATGGTTTTTTTTTTATTATTCATTTTTTCTAAATCGATAATTTCTTATCGTGCTTTGCAAGGGGATAATACCATTTACGAAATTATTTTAAGTAGCTTTTCACACCCCTTTAATAGTTAAAAATTTGTTATAATTCATTACAATATGCTGCATGTGGTTTTTGTATTTTCGATTATTTCGTGCGTTGTAAATCTGGTAATTTAGTAGGAATAAGAATAAGATTTTGGCTTAGTATCTATTTTTTTGTGTTGCTTTGTCAGTACTTTGATAAATGATTTAAATGTATTGTTGTTGTCTTTTTCTTGATGAAGTTCAACAGCGGGGCAGCTGTGTAGGTAAATAATTGATATTTATACTTTTAAATGTTGGGAATAAAATACTGTTTTAATAATAAGAGAAAACGCCACTCTTCAATTTCGTTTATATC
>JAPMOR010084811.1:171769-188075 GCA_026543865.1 Argiope aurantia
CTAGGAATTGCTTTAACTTCTTCGAAGAAAATCCTTTATTATATTTTCCTAAAATTTAATAAACTTCCACCTGCCTTTTTACTTTGATGTAAAGGATGCTCAGTAGTTTCGAACATTATGTAGAGATAGTCCGTAGATATTTTATATATTTTTGATTCTCAATAAAAATGCTATCAAAGAAAATTTCAGCTAAGAAAATTACAGCCTTTTAGTTTTCTTGGAATAATAGACGACATCTGTTTCCAAGTCGAATTTTCGAAATAGGTAATTGATTTAAAAAAATATTTCATGAATAAAGTCCCTGAATTCATGTAAATGAATTTGAAAAATTTTTGTTTACAGAATTTCGTTTAAGAATTAAAAAAAAATATATATGTATATTTTTTGAGAAAATATTGGTACTTGTTTTCTTATGATATCAAATGTATTCTTTATCAAATTTATTACATTTCGTGCAATTTTTTGTTTTTGTTTTTTTTAAGTTAGAAAATTTTACTTGTTCAGAATAGATATTCAAATGAAGTCCGATAACAATTTGCCTCAACTTAAATGAGCGTTGTATCAAAAAAGTATCTTATTTTTTATATGATCAATGTAATAATCTATTTGAACCTACAAAATTAGATTTTTTTGTCCTTTCGATTCGTATTAACAGATATTTCATTAAAATTTCTATTTTTGCTGTATCACATACCGTTTTCATTAAGCAAGATGGTGGGAAAACGTCTCCTAATGATGATTAATTTGCAGGTAACAAGGGCGGCATATTATACAAGACTCCATTTTCTAAACTTCTTTTGAAAAATGACTTTCAATATTAAATACGTCTTATGAACTTTCGGCGATATCTTGTAAAATATTGTATATTTCTCAAATTTTTTTCACTCGCTTAAAGAAAATTATCATATTTCATAAAGCCACGAAACAAATACACAAATTTAATCTTTTTATGAATTTGTAAACATAAGTGGAGGGAAAAAAAGGAATTGTAACGTACTAAATTTTTTTGATGGATAAAAAGCTGACGTATTAAAAAGTCTAAACCCCCAAAAATTGTGCGTATATCTTAAATACTTTTTGAAATATTCATACAAATTTTAGAAGTCTCATAATCAAATTTCCACTTCTACTTTTTAAGGGACTGTATATTAAATTATTTGCATTTTTAGATCTACTCTTCTTGGAGCATAAGCTTTAACGGCCCTTATAGTATCGCAATTAATTGAATATTAAATTTATTTTCAGACTAGACGATTTTAATTTAACATGAATTTTGTTTTCTTTAAAAATACGAATGTTTTTCTTCTGACAATATTAAATTATTACCGACAGATAGATTGTAGGAACGTTTAATTTTTATTCTTCACTAGCAGTTATCGTTTTCAAGAAAATGAAGCAGAAGTCGAAAGAAACCCGTCCCATTTCTTACCATTCAGTAAATTAACGCTAAAATAAGAAAATTAATTAACGTCTATTATTTATATAGTCACTGACTTATAGTTGAAAATTTATTTGTACATTTCTTCAATTAAGTGGAAGATATTTTCAAAACGTACTTAAAATGATTCCCTCCGAGTCGTGAACTATTGTTTTCTTTGCAAATGCATTAATGAAAGGTAGTTTTGAGCCTGTTGTTCTAGATATTTTATGATAATGTGCTTGGAGAAATTCATTCGAGTTTATTTGTTTTGATTGTATCAGCCACTATTTACCAGAAAGAATGCCCATAACTTTATGATTGTTATAGTAGCCCTTTATGGTACTAATTTTTTACTTATTGTTTAATGAGTGGCTTTTGCAAGCTTCATCACACATTGACTGACAACAGGCCAATCTATAAATATTAATACGCTTAAAAAAGACGAAGTATTAAATAGTCTAAGAGTTTTCAGCAGACTCGTGATTATATATAAATTTTTTCAATAAACTATAAAATGTTTCTGTTACGCTTCTTCGCTTATTGCATTCAATCCAGTATACCTTTCGAAAGGTCGATAAAGAGCAACTTGGGTGTCATAGCTATTCTAATAGAACTGAAATTTTAAAATTTGACTGATTTATGTCAGATTATTAAGTCTAAAAAATTTCGTCCATCTTGCTTTTCTTATTATTTTTTCAGAAATTTGGGTGGTTAGATACTTATTTCAGGCGGTCTAATTTAAAACTTTATTCAAATTAATGACTATGATGAAAAAACATATAATAAATTTCATTCTTCCAACTTGTTTTATCTTTCTCCTAATTTTGATTGCATCCGTCTGCCAGCGTGTTTACAGACAGGGGATGTAATTTAAATACGCTTTTTTTATATTCCGAGTTGTCTTAAACATGAAGTAAAATATGGTGATAAATTTATTACGACAATAATTTTTTTACCTTATATTATTCATACAAAGATAAATACAAAAAATGTTTATTTCGGGTATTGTTTCATCATCACAAATATTACCTCCATGCAGTTCTTTAATGATATAAGTTGAATATCATTCCACATTTAGCTTTTACTTTCGTAATAATTCCATAACTTAAAACTTTATAATAATTACAGTGCAATCAGAATAATTATTTAACATTTGCTCATAACGTTAAAATAAATAATATCTTGCTAAATTTTATTTAAAAACGAAATTATGATATTTTTATTCTAATATAACTTTATGAAACTTAATAAATCTTGTATTTGATTAACAATCGTTTCATCCTGAAAACAAATGTCCTCCTTGTAATAAACACCGATAATTTCATTGGTTTAAAATGTCATTGCGGTACACGCATTCCACCATTCAGCATTTTTTTTCTACGCTTTAAACAAATTTCATTCGTCATAAAAATTAAGATTTTTGTTAATTTCTTAGAGAGGGATCAATTAAAAACGCTAAATGATGAATTGTCTTAAAAAGTAACGAAAATACTTGCATTTAAATAAAAACCAATAATATTTATAACCTGAAAAATCATGATCATATTAAGAATGAATCTGAATTATGTTTATTCTTCAGAAATTCTCGGGAATATAAACACAAAGTCTTATTTTGCTATTAACAAGCCGAGATTTACTTAATACATAGTCCCCGATGTCTTGGCTCCTTTAGGGGCTCAATTTTCAACAAAAAATAACAGAGTATATTTCCAGAACTATTGGGAACTTCGGAACAAAATTTGATGCACATACAAATAAAGGCCTGCTGAGTGCTGTTATTAAAAAAAATCGGTTTCCGTAATGGAAAAATTTCGAGAGAGTAGTTAATTAACTGTGTTAATTAAATCGGTGAATCAGTTTGTCAGTCTCAGCAACTGCTTTTTTTAAATTTTATTTAAGCCATTTCCATTGACATCAATACTGTAAAGATGTGATTATAAGTAGTAAAATTATTGAAGTGTTCCATTGTATACGATTCCATAAAGTGTTTCAAACACTCCTTATCAATTAGACATGCATTTTCGCTATGAATATAAAATTTATTATATTTGATAATGAAGCGCAAAAGTTTTTTTATATTTAATAATACAAGCTTCCTTTACACAGAAATTTCGTCTTGAATTCTTCCTCATTCAAAAAAAAAAAAAAAAAAAAAAAAAACGTGTTACTTGGCTTTAAAGGGTCACTATAAATTCTCTTTCTAAAACCCAAATGCAATATTTTATGTTTGATAACTCACTGTACTAGTCATGCTTTTTATTATTAGACACTGTTTGTTGTGATTAAATAAATAACTTTTGAAGAATACCTGAAATGTGAAAAGCAGGCAGGAAATTTCATTGAAATATATTTTCATATTCTGTATATAGATCGTAAGATTTCCAATATTTTAAGAAAATATATGTAAGACATGTCTACTCTAATTTCAAATAAATGTGTACTAATCCTTTATTATTTTCACTAAATCTTATGATAAGATTTGATTTCATAAAATCTTGTTTTCAAATCCAAAAATCTTCCTCAATTTCAGTAAATTGCACCTGGGTTCATTAACATACAGGTGGCTGGATATTAATATTTTACGGAAGAAATTGTATCGAATCGATATTCCCATTCTTTTATTTTATTTCCATTTTATTCCGTTTGCAGATGACGTTTCGTTTCTGTTCGAAAACGGACGCTGTAGGTTAATAATAACGAATCGTATTTGATTTGGATCATGGTTCAAAAGTCTGCTTTCTGTAGAAATCTGAATTCTTAATATCCATCATTCAATGCGAAGATCTCGGTAAGCGATCATGATTTTATTGAAAAACCGCAGAAGAAAACGCATGAAACATTTCTAATCTTTTGACTTTTCCATTCTCCTCCCTCAGAAAGTGACAATAACATTTCAAAATGATGATTGATTTCTCAGAATACTGATTACTCCTGTGGGGTGCACTCCCCTCTTCGATTGTAGAGGAGTTTGGAATGATAAAAAAAATGGGTAATCAAAACAAGGACAGTAAAAAATCGAAAACTAATTATTGAAGCCAAAATGTGAAAGGATATATTTAGAATAAATAAAAACAAATTTCAAAGATATTTCCATGTTAAACTCTGAAATTTGAATAATTATTTGGAGTGCCCATAAAATATTTCAAAACAACTAGAAGAGGAGAAAAATACCACAGAATAAAGAGATACATTATTAAATCTCGTAGAAAAGAATGCAGCATTTTACAGTTTTCAGTTTAAGGGAAATAAAATTGGACAGATATCATTTAAAAGATTGCAAATTTCTTCTATGCAGCATCATGGAAGAAAATTACCTCAAAAGCATATTAAGACATATTTCTAACATTCATTGGAAGGGATTCAGTATCCCACTGCATTCAGCTGGAGGGAAGCAAAATTGAACCGAAATCTTTGGAAGGAATACACATTTCTTTCATGTAAAATCATGGAAGAAAATTGCCTCAAAATCATCTGGAGACATATTTCCAACACACATTGAAGAGGATTCAGCATCCCATTACATTTAGCGGAAGGGCCGAAATCATTGTTGGAAGAATGCAGATATCCTCCATACAGAATCATGGAAGAAAATTACCTAGAAATCATATGGAGACATATTTCTAAAACTCTTCGCATTACATTTAGCGGGATGGAACAAAATTGAACAGAAACTATTGAAAGGAATGCACATTTCTTTTATGTCGAATAATAAAAGAAAATGTTCACAAAATTATACGGAGGCATATTCCCAAACTTCCTTGGAAATAATGCAACATCCCTCAGCAATCAGTAAGAGGGAAGTAAAATAAAACTGAAATTATTTGAAACAGGAGACTGCAAAAGATAATTTTATTTTGATTAGTAAATACTTCGTTAAAAGTATCTTTTTTTCCTCTAACTGATATTTTTTTTTCAGATGACGTGGTGACTCTGACCTTGAAAGGGTGGTTCCACCCACTATGATGGAGGAATTCGGTAAAGTTCTTATGAAAGCAGCCAGAGTGGCCTGCAGAAAGAATGTGGTCGTTGTGGAAGTGTTAATTTTGGTGGTCATTTTAACGGTGTGTTCTAAAGGAGAAGCCAAAAAATGGACAATGGAAGAGCTGGCCTCTGCCAGATTTCCTCACAAAGTGTCCAATGATATTTATTTGGATCCTTGCAAATCAGGTAAACCTAATATATTTTTCAGTAAATTTTATAGAAATGCAATTGTCTTTAAAAAATGGCGACATGTAGGAGCCAATTTTATTCTGTTAGTTTAGACAAGAATCGAGACAAATTTAAAGTTTTCAAATATGAGATATCCAATGCATAATATTTTTTGGAATGGCATTAATATTAATTTAGATTAAGTTTAATATAAATATTATATCATTAATATTAATATTGCACTTTATTATATATAATTTATTTAATTATTCGAGGGAAAACATTTTGTACTGTCATAAGAGAATATAATGATGCATTTTAATCTTAATTGTGATACCAGTGTTTTCAGTCCCCACGTCTTGTATAAATTGAACTGTTTAAAATTTCATACTTTCACTAGCTCTTTTGAAATTCTACTGACATGAATATAAGCCAGCTGGACTATTTTACTTAATTCGACTCGTGAAATTTCTCGCTATGCAAACTTAAACGTGAAAAGAAAAATTTGCAACCTTATCTTTCCACTTGACGCAACGAGTGAGTGTTCCAATTCTCGTGACAAATATGCAAGGACGTAACATTTAGGTCAGGTTCAAGGAATGCAGCAGTAGTTTTTGAACACAGAAGCAGGCAACAACAAAAGATAATTATAAAAAAAAGCGTACTTGTCAACAATTCGTTGTATCACTTCTTCTGATAGCATACTTTTTGGTTATTGTAATTAGTCTATGAAAGGCATTGCATTTCAATTTATTTATAAAAATTAACTGTTTCTCCCACTATAATTTTAAGTGGAAGGGAACATCTTTCTCACTCTTCACTATGCTTTATTAAACGATAGGATACATCTTATTGCCTGCGAGATGTCATTTTGATTGTAGAAAACCAGATAGTTATTTCACATAGTTTCTCTTTATCCATCTTTTATAATTAATGATGTCAGAATACCAAGAATAAATTCTAATATGACTTTTTTATATTAAAATTCCCTTCTGAAGTTATATAAGCTCTGAAAACTCACTTTATCTCGTTCTCCTACTTTCTACCATCCTGTCCAGATTAAATTGGTGTTTGGTCATGGTTATATCATAGAACGCTTCATATGCTATCGTATATTTTAAAAAAATCGCAACTCTTTATTCTCAAGAGAAAAAAGAATAAAAATGAGAATTCCAGTTAACCATATTTGCTCACCTTTCTCTATAAAATTTTTTCATATATATATTTTTACAAAGTCACTAAAATATTTTACATATTGATTAAGGTAAAAAGTATTAAAATGTGAAACTACTCGCCTTAAAAAAAAATAGAAAGGCCTCATGATGTGAATTGTCTAGGGCAACAAACTGCCACTGCAGCTAATGTATTTCCCTTTTCTGACGGTGTTTCAGACCCGTTAAAATTTTGGAAAATCCTATTGGAAACTCCCAGGGCGTGGCGTTTAGGTTGTGAATAATCTCCCCGATCTCCCGCGTTACAATTGAGCCGGGATAATCTGTGGAAAGACCAAGAATGAGGGGGAAATCCTGGGAAGAAGTTTCAGCTTATAAATAAAATATGGCCAGTATACATATTGTTCTATCGTGGAATTAGATTTAGGTTTAATAGCAGATTATGTAAATTTCGCTGCTTACTGGATGCAATTAACCTGCAAAGTTTAAGTTACCCATTAATTTCATACTAATAAGAGTTTTAAAACCGTAATAACTTGTAGATTTATTTATACAGGTGAATTTAATATAAAAAAATTATTAATTCTGCTTGGACGAAGTTCACGTACTCATTTTTTATTATAAGTATTAAATTGACACATTATGGGAAAATATTAAACTCCAATGCAAATAAAAAATTAATGATTAAATTTTATGATGAATAAAATTTCATAAAGTGGTAATAAACACAATGAATGAGCATCCTTTTTCTATTTAAGGGACGGCGAGCATTGTGGACTTTTAGGAATTTTAGGAAACTACTGACTTATGAAATTTGTATTATAATCCATTGAATATCTTTATAAATCCTCACAACCACATGGTATTTAAAATATTTAAAGTTTTTAATTAAATTAAGGTAAAATTAGTAATATAAAGTTCGTTAGTTTTAAACATTTTAAAATAAATCAAGCAATGTGATTTTTCCCCCTTTTCCCCCCCTTATCACATAAGATTTCATTTGGAACAAAATTGGGTATTTTTTTTGTAATTGCATTTAGCAGTTAATTATTTTAGAAAGATTTTTATTCGGACTCGCTGAATTTTAACAAATATTTTCTTTTATAAATAGAACTGACTTTTTTAATTGTATAAAATAGCTCAGAAACATAAAATTCATACTCAATTTTATTTTGAAGTTTAACAAGAATCATCAATGTAAATGTTCTGGAAATTCCCCACATGTTATATATAATACCCGGATTATTTCAAAGACATTTGAAGTTAATAATATTATCGTTTAAGAAAAAATATTCAAAAGTATACACATAACCAGTGTAACTGTTACACTGAATGTTATCTGTATTATTTGTATTATTATATCTGTATATCATTATATGTATATAAAAGTATATATATATATAAAATATTAATTTTATTTAAAAATTCCTTTTATAATGCTATAATACTCGCATTTAAATATAGACTTCCAAGATAAGATTAAAAAAGAATTTACTTATCATTCAAGATCATTTGTCTATAATATAGATTTAAAAAAGACCGATTCAATAATTTTCTGACTCTAAATCTAGAATACGGATTATAAAATCATTTTTTAAATTAAAATCATTTTTAATCATTTTTTAAAAATTTAATTTAAACTTAAAAATTTTTTTCATTTATATGAAATTCTTTCGAAGTATAATTCGAAAGATTCTACATTTTTGAACGTGAGCGATTCAAACATTTTAATTATCAAACATATAATCACAGTTCAATAATTATGTTTTGAACCAAGAAATTCTGAATTCCATTTTATTTCAATTTCACTTTATTCAAACTTTTAAAGATTTGAAAAATATTTGTTGTAATTTTTTGATAAGCATCGTCATTTCCAGTGCTCCATAATTTGAATTGTACGAAATATAAATAAGCATAAATATGATTTTTTTAAAGTGTTATTTTCCTTTCTGTGGAATTATGCTAAAGGAAAATTAGGTCAATTTAATATCAGCAATAAATATCGATTGCTGTACTTTGTTTAAGAATAACACATTTTCATTCCTGATGAGCTTGAGTAAAAAATTTGATGCACGCTCATTTTTTCGGTTGTAGATAATATTTTTCATGATAATGCAGTCTCTTTAATCTGAAACTGTTTCGCAACAAAATTGATTTCAGCTTTATCTGCGTAAAAAAAGATTTTTTTTCATTCTTTTGTTTTTCGAATAATTTTACTAGTCAAAATTTAAATGAGAATTCAACTGATTTTTTTATGTAAAAATTTAATTTTGAAATATTATCGATTTAAAATTTAATTAGATAAATAATTAATTTATAAAATGGAATTACTGTGGGTATATACGGAGTTCTATCGCTTATCAAAATATTTAATCCTTAATGTCGCTTATGCGAATCTTTTTTTTTTATTTTTTACATTTCATTTCAATAAAACAGAAAATATTTCTTTCTTATCAGAATGCTAACGATTATACATATATATATAATCCGAAATCGTTACTGAAAGGCATATGTTTCCCTTTGGAGATATGGTTTAAATAACGTAAATTATTTTTTGTTTTAAGTGGTAAATGTGGTGTTTAAAAAGTCATAAAATCTAAATTTTATATATATCTTCTAGTCCTTAGAATTTTATTTAGTTTCCTATTCTTGGCGAATACATTTTAAACAAAATAAACTTGCAGACTTTTGTGACAAAAGCAGGCCAATTAATGAAACTTCGAATACCTTTATTTTTGGATTGCCTCAAGAACGATATTATAAACTCCATTTCTCTTGATAATCGTTACCCGGTCTAAGGCAATGAAATTCAAAGCTTCATAATTCAGTCATTTTTTTAATCAAAAAATAAGGAATATAGTATACATTTTTTATTGTGAGGCATTGAATTTCCTCATAAATAAGTAGAAAGAAAACCATTTAATTCGATTTTTATTAAATGTTTCAAAACTAATAGAAAAAGATACACATGGTGATGATGAAAGTGTGAATCACTGTTCAATGTTAGGATAACAGTAGATCAGCAACTCTTTATATTGCTGCATTGCATGTAATTATTGCATTCTTTTAGATTAATGGCGATCATTGTTAATAAAATTGGTATTTACTAAAAATGAATGGGAATGTTGAAATATTTGTACGAAAGGGATGTTCTTTCAAAATTTAAATAATCATCGGAAATAATTTCCTTGAAAATTTTGTCGCATATCACGTTAAAGTTGTTAACCCTTCCTCAGCAAAAAATTTGGGTCCCATGATCAAGACTGTAAACCTTAAGTGTTCAGATATTTATTTCCATCGTACTTCACATGAGGATTTTATGCTTTGTGATTTAGTAGAGAAAACCTAATATGCATTTTGGACAACTTTTGTTTGACAGAGAATTGCAATTTTACTAAACTGATCGGGTACAATTTCAGTCCGTCAGTTTTTGAATTATCGCATGAATATGCATGCAAAATCTTTACATTAAAAAGACATTAGATTTTTAGTCAGATTTGGTTAAAATTCGTACTGAATCTGTATCTTAGATGCTAAATTTTACTAGTGTAGACCTACAGGTTTCATGGTAATTGCATTTACCTGTGCTTGGACAGATTTCCTGTGAATATATTTCGCTTCAATAGCAGAAATCTACAATACATATTTGGTGTAAAGTCCATATATCAATTTTGAACCGTCTGACTCAAAATAGTTCCGTGTTAATCGTGGTCACAGACTAATCAACAGACGAACAGGCATATAATAATAATAAATATAAAAAACGTTGTTTTTTGTTTTTTCCCAGACGCTGAGAGGTCTGGAAAAAAAAAACATTGATATTCGTCAGAACCTCGAGTTTGAACTTTTGACAATGCAAAATTTTCTTTTTTTGCATACGGCGTATACAAGAATTATATTAATGCTTTTTTGAAGAAACGAAAATTAAATTTAAACAAATTGTAGGAGAACCAGTTTTTTCCCCCGGTTTCTTCTGAAGTTAAAGGTGAAAATAAGCACTAAATTATGAATAGCTATTCTAAGTTTTATTATGCTCTGCTGCTAACTTGAAAAACTGTATATTCAATGTATTTGTTATGAATAAATTGACTCGTTTTCATAAGAATTTTAAGCCCTAAAATCTCAGTTCCACAATTTTTCGCTCGAAGGAAGTAAGTTGTTATTTTATTGAGTTCCTGTCAAAAACTTCCATCTTGGGTCTGTTCGCTTTTTTGTTAACTAGAGAATTTTTCTGACACTTTTCACAGTTCCTCTGACAGAATTGAGGCATGGGGAAGAGATTGAAATAGGATGGAATGAGGCTGACCTATAAATTACCATTATTGCAAAATGAACTTGTCTAACTCGCGGTTCATAATGAGCATCTCTGTGGTAACATAACAGTCAGTCGAAGTTTTAGAAAGCATTTGGAACTTTCACTTGCTTGCATTTTGAATTTGCCTTTCCAAATTTCTAAGAATATAATATTACTAACATTATGGCATTTGAAATATATTGAAATATTTCGAGTTAACTCGATTTCAAATAGGCTTGTAAAATGATAATACGTTTTTTTTTCAGCCTCATTTTCTCTCTATAGCGTTAAAAATCTGTAATATGGTTTTCCTGCGCAGTTAGTCTCATAATAAAGAAGAAAATTTTACAGATACCTCTAATTCCAGGTTAATGACCGTCAACCTTGTTAGCTTTTAGTGACGAAAAGAAGATTCTCGAAAATGCAGGAATTTTGACAATATCTCTGTTAGAACTCAATCACTGAAGATCCTTCTAGAATTTTTCAACACATTATGGTAATTTCAGTATAAAACGACAGGCTTAAAAAATAATGAGGTGATGGGAATAAATTCTCTTGAAATGTTGATAGCAGAGCGAGATCTCCAGTTGTTTTACTCCGGGCGCTGTTGTACTCTACTCCTGCTTAATTTACGATTTATTGTCTATTATTGTGTTATGAATGATTTCTTCGAGAACTCTCTTTGTGAAAGCAGCGACTGTGTTTCGCCTTGTTTCTAGTTTTCTTATGAAATAAAAAGGAGTTATCAAACTTGTTGATCTTCTAACCGTACCTACCATAATTAAAATATCTGAAAGGAAAAATATCTGCCTCTTTTTTTTGTTCTTGTATCGCGATGTGAGTAGACGTGTCTTATCGCTTTTTCCTGTGTACAAATATGTACATAATAAGTCCTGTGATGAAATTGATATTCATTCCAAAAGTTTCTCTTTTGGTCCTAGCAAAGACAAAATTGTTTATATTATATAAAGGGTATAAAAATAGTATTAAAATAATTGAATAACAATTTTTTAAATTCATTTTTGAAATTAGATTTTATTTAATAAAAATAAACTCTAATCAAAATTTTTAAGCTGGAAATTTATTTTGTAGTCTTGTACATCAGAAATTGGATTTCTTTCTTCCCCCTTTCCTAGTTATTTATCAGAATTAAAACAGAGAAATCAGAATTGTTATATTTCTTTTCACATTTTTAAATTCGATTTTTTTCTTTGAAAAGGAATAAGTCCAAAATGTGTTTTTACAAAATTTTTGAAAAAAACAGGAGGGAAAAGGAATAATCCGAAAAAAAAAATCAGACAGAATTCATTGCGCAACAGCTTGTCTTTGATGTCGGATTTCAAGACAGAAAATCGGTTTCTGAAGTCACGTTTTGCAAGAAAAACATGCCCCCTTCCACATGATATCGATTTCGCCCTCTATATCGATTCCAGCATCTGCCCGCGCTTGATTGTATGTCAATAAACCGGCATCAATATTCTTTCCGCGTTGCACAAGTTTTCACAATCTTGTTTTTAAATTTTGTTTTCCAATTTCCGAGACACTTGTAGCAAAACAAATGCCGATTCGTGGCAAGCGTGGCTGAACAGTTGAAATTCTTGTGTCAAAGATCCACGAGGTGCCTCCCTTTTGGAGAGCTCGGAGAAAGAACACAGGAACGTGTAGGCGTTAAAACAGATAAGTTTGAAAAATCGAATTATAGAAAGCAAAGAAAAATACTTTATTTGAGTACAAATATTGCATTCTGATTTTGTATGTCGTACAATGCATCTAATGCACGGTGCATTATGTACAATAATTTTCTTTGGTTCAAAAGATTGTAAAAATAAATTGCGAATATTATTAAGTTTTCATATCGCTATATAGAATTAATTGAAATTAGACAGGGCTGTAATGGCATATATATAATGGCCACTATAGCCTCGCCCCTGAATTCCGACTTCTGAATTGGCCTTTTCTTCTCTTTAGAATCCTCTTGTACAAAAGATCTAATATGTGTATATATATATATATATATATAATATTATACAAAATGTACGTTAAATCAAATCTCATACTTTTGTTGTGGTGTGGTAGACAGAGTAAAATTTCATGTATTCGTTTTCAACCGAAACACAGTGGAAGTGTTCTCCCCAAAACTTTCTCGCATACTGTAATAAATGTTCCAGAGAATGCCTTACATGGCATTGCCGTACAATAGTTGCAAACTATTTACTTTTGGCTTAAATATAGCATATTTAATGAATTTATTATGTCATCCTTGGTGAGTTATTTGATGATTAATCCCTGGCATGCGGTTAATCGCATTCGAAAGTCGAATTTGTGTTTCAGAAACGCTTTCCACAACCGATTGAAACAATGTGACACAAAATTACAAATGTAATCGCAAAATCCCGTACCAAATTTCAAATATTTAAGTCATTACGTTTTTGAATTATGGCATTTATATTATGCAAGTACAGACCGACAGACAGTCTATCCGTTGTCGGATTTGGCTGAAAATTTGACAGGTGTCAATATACATTATATATACAAAATTTTGTGTATCTACTTCTCTTTGTTTTGCAGTTATCGTGCTAATCTATATTCGGACAGACGGACTTCCTCTGAATAGATTTTGCACATAATGTGATAGAAATCAGCAAATTTAGTGTAGAGATCGTATTTCCACCGTCTTGCTCAAAGCGTTTGTAAGTTATCTTCGTCATGGACAGACAGACGAACCCTTTCCTAAAAAGTTTTTTTTTTCGAAATCAAGGTCTAAAACGTTGAGATTCGTCAATCTCGAATTCGATTTTTTATGACTGTAATTTTTTTTTCTGTACTATGTATGTATAAGAGAACGTAAAAAACAAATCGTGCTCCTAAAACTGAAAACCGAATCATTTAATACTGACAAACAAAAAGAATCATTGAAATTTTCTGTATATTTGCAATGGTAAAGTTTTAAAACCAAATTTCTTATCAAAACATTTAGCTAAAAAAATGGCAAAAAGTCGGAACGCGTTCTTTATGCTATTGTTTTTCTCTAATCTATTAGTGTTTTATCCAAAATTTTTATTTCTTTACAATACTTTACTTACGTTGTTGTCACTATAGGCACGGCATATTTTGTTTAAACTTTGTTTCATTGTTTTTATTTATTTACATCTATTAATCGCCAACTACTAATCAGCGTGTGGTTCTATAAGGTTAATTTTTGTCGGAACACTTTTGTAATTGCATTCTCTCAGCATATGTTTCATTATTATCTGCTTATGTCGTAAAAAATATTGTAAAAGCGTCATTGAGTTAATTTGAAATTCTTTCTTTTATTTGAAGTAAAATGTACACTAAAGCAATTTTCTGTAGAAATGCATCGTTTATTAACTTATGATTCCAGTATAACCAACAGAATTTGCGAGTTTACAGTGAGAGCTTATTACGGGTTTCTTTTACTTTTCTAAACGTCAAAAATCATATTTTTCAGTTGGTTCTAACTGCAGTCACTTTATAAGTAATTTTAAATGGTAAACTTTAAAAAACGGAAGTAACACTTTGGTATCGCTTTTAAGAGATTTGGTTTTAATACCTCGCCTATAAAAAGTTAAAATTTAAAAGTAATTTTTCAAAAAATGCCAAAAAAACCCCCTTTTCTTCCAATATCTATTTAATTATAAGTTGGAGCATTTTTTTTTTGTTGAAATTATAAAGCTTAAAGTTCTGTGTCTATTTAGAATTATTGAATGAGATGAGACAAAACTTACATATTTAATTAAGAATATTAGTGAAATAGTTACAGAATTTAAATGGCGCATGATGTTATTTGAATGAGCTCAAATGCACGATCTTTTTAAATTAAATGAAATCACAAAATTCAATCCCTCTGGAAACATCTCAAATTCCTCAGAACTTCTCACCCCATCCCCATAGTTGAGGTGCCTTTTGGCAGTTGACTTTCCCTATTTATTATTCCTTTCTTACTTTCAGCATAAAAGCAGTTTCTTGTACACTCATAAGCAACGTGAATTACAACAAACATAGAAAGTTTTCACGGCTCCTAAATTTTCCTGTGAAAGGGCAGAAATCAACGTTTAAGCAGATCCACCTTATAATGAAGTCAGAGGAAGACGCTTGGCAACGATTTTGGAATGCCGTTCTAATTTCTTTGCTCAATAACAGGACAAGAGATGGGGTTGGGGGGTTGGCTGAGAAATCGTTTCGCACTCGTTAATTTTTCAGCGGAAGAACCATTTGCTCGATTTACGAGGAGCGCACCTCAAGTTAAACAGACCCGTCTCGATCTTTCTAACAATAGCGTTTTAGTGTAAATTTGGAAATAACAAGTCCGTTGACTTCCGCCTCTTGAGCAAATAAACCATGGGAGACTTCTTGTGTTTATTGTCCTAAAAATATATTTGGGCTTACAAAGGAGTTCGTGATCATATCCTTTACACCATATAATGCATTGTTACTTATTGAGGTTTAAGCTGTACAACTCGAAGTTTATAATACTAACATGTACTTTAAGATCTGATTCGTTAATAAATGTCTTTTGTCAGTAACTGATGTACTTTAAGGAAGAAAACGAGTTATTTAAACAATAGTTAAGAAAGTAAAATGTTTGTCAATAATGAATACAATTAAATTTAAATTACTCAAGCAGAAAATTGTATTGATTTTTTTTAGCTCGCATTCTTTTCTTTTGGCGTGGAAATCTTTTTATATAGGATGTCTCATAAAAGTGTAACATGCATTTATTTCTTTAAATATTGCATCTCGACGTGTAATTCCAACTAAAAAGTTAGCTTAAATAAAGTTGGAAATAGCATGAAAACATTTCAGTTTTGTGCAAATTGATCAAGTTAAAAAAATTCAATATTTATGTCTCTCATAATGTAAATTTCAGTCATTAAAATGTTTCTTTTACATTCATCTATTTTCACACTTTTATATACAAAATTCATAGAAATATGTTTGTTTCTAACTTTATAAGGATAATTATTTTAGAAGGAAATATTTACTTAAAGTATGAAAATTTATTCCATGCAGAGAAACTACCTTATATAAATATTTGTCTCGTATTAATACATTATTGCTTATGACGCATACAGTTTGGATAATAGACCATTGTACCTTTCATGTAATAAAGAGAAGAAAAACTTGAGAAATTAAACATTTAATGCATCTCAGCGAAATACAATTATAATCCCGAAAAAACAAATTAATCTATACTTATAATAAAGGTGTGTGTGTGTGTGTGTGTGTGTGTGTGTGTGTGTGTGTGTGTGT
>JAPMOR010084811.1:188085-224016 GCA_026543865.1 Argiope aurantia
TGTGTGTGTGTGTGTGTGTGTGTGTGTGTGTGTGTGTGTGTGTGTGTTGGCGCTCTATAGGCCAGACCATTTGACCTACAGCTATCAAATTTGTTACATGTATACGTGTGTTGAAAGTTCGAAATGTGCACAAGGAGCCCTTTTTTTGAATTTTTAATTAGAATTTTAAATAAATAAAAATTTAGCAAAATTTTGACGTTTTTCCGTTATAACTTCCGAAAATATTATACCATAATATTGATTTTACATCATGTTGAAGATCAAAAAATAATCTTTTCAATGATACTTACATTTTAACCAACTAATTAAATTTCTGTTTTTAATTTTTAAAAAATTTAAAAAATTATACTATTATAAATGTGAAAGTTTGGATGGATGTTTGTTACTCAATCACGACAGAACGACTAAACGGAATTGAATGAGATTCGGCACAGTGATAGATTATAGTCTGGAATAGGACATAGGTTACTATTTATCCTGATTAATTGAGTAGTTAATTATTAATTAAAATCTATCTTTCCCACAAAAAAATCTTTTTATTTTCCCACCGCCAAATGAATAAGGGTACAGTTTTCCCTCCACGCTAACGAGGTTAAGTTAAACATGTTTTCGACAAATTATTTCAAACGATTCTGTTTATTTTCTTAATGTTTGATTCATTTAAAATAAAACATTGTTAATTAATTGATCTTTTAGATTCATTCTGAAGTATTTTTGAATTAAAATAAAGCAGAATAAAGGAAATTAAAAATTTCTAATCTGCATTGCATTATCGCAACTAGCGTAGAAAATTCATGCATTTGCGTTACCATAACGGGCGTTGAAAATTCACGCATACGTAGTGTTCCGATTGTTGACAACTGTTTTTTCAACGGATATGGACTTGATTTTGATTCATTGGTTTGCTGTTTTATTTCGGGTAAACACTGTAAATTGTTTTTAGGTGAGTTGTGTGCTTTTGTTATTAAATTTTATTTGTGTTAGTTATATATTTTTCGTATATGCTTATAGTTTTAAGTGCATCGTTTTTTAAATAGTTTTTTCCTCACGCTAACGAGATTAGGCTTAACATGTTTCCGACCGATTATTTCAAACGATTCTGTTTATTTTCTTATGATTGATGCATTTAAAATTAAACATTGTTGATTAATCGACCTGTTCATGATGAATCTGAGAAAATTTTGTTGACAAATTCTTGATATATTACATAAATTAAGAGATATTCTTTAGTGCTCATAAGGTTTAAATGCTCAGCGACTCTGTTTCCCGTACTCATATTAAAAAAATACTTTGTTTCAGTAAAAATGCTCTTATAATAATTACAGTTTAGTCATTTCCACTTTAATTTAAAGCATAAATTCTACGGGAGCTAACAGAAAATTAGAGATAGATATTACTTTATGGCTGAAGGCCTTTATAATATTATGAGTGAATTATATGACAATCAAAATTTGAAGCTTTAAAATATTTTAATGAAGAAACTATTAAAATAGGAGTTCCATAAGATATTTAATTATTAAAATTTTAACGAGCATTAAGATTGGAGAACCGTCTGATCGCCAAAGGCCGCTAATATACAAATAAATGAAATTATTTGTTGGAAATCGCATCTGAAATATGAAGCTTTCCTAAAAATTGCAATTTCAATAACGATAAACGTTTTGAAATAAAAAAGCTAATATATGCTGTAATTTAATTGTAAACAACTATTGAATATGTAAATATATTTAGAAGAGTGCGACTTTGTATAGGTGGTGAGGTGAGGACAAGGTTTGTAAGAATTTAATAAAAGTTTGCAATTGTAATATTCGTTTTCATTCTTTTATTAATGCATTGAAATATGTTATTATCCTTGAAATGTACAACTGAAGACTCGTTCAAACACCAGTCAGAGATCTGAAAAGTCTATAGATTTGTTTTTTAAGTTCATAAATTTGTCATATTTATAATTTTAATTTTAAATATCTTTGCAAATATTGATAAACTTAATGTATACATAGACAAATGTAAGAAAATAATTTAATTGACACTTTTACACTACGAGGGGGGCATAATTTTATTTTTTACTATGTATTTCTACTGAAACCAAAGTTTATTTGTACATTTGCCCATTATATTTAAAGAAATATTTTAATTAGAAGTTTGTGTCTACAGTAGTGGCCAAAATTGTGGACACTTTTGAAAATTTTTATGCTTTCTAACTTTGTATGCTTATATAAAATGTAGCGTTTCACAAAATGCAAATTCTTATATATCATTTAAAAAAGAATTGAATGTTGATTTCAATACAAAAAGCAAAATTCAATTATTTGCGGTACAAAAAAAAAGTTGAGCTGCAATAATTATCGAGATACATTAGATGCTGATGACTGCAGTGAGCTACCAGTACTTAGAAGGGTAGCTTTTATTTTTTATTACAGCTTCAGACTGATGTTTTATTGAGCTGACGAAAAGTTTAAGCTCTTCCTTCATTATTTCATGATGCCAGGAAACAATTATAGACTCAATTAATCCTTTTATTTGATGACGCTTTATATGTACAAGAATTTTCAAACAGTGCCATAATTTCACAATACTTTTGATTTCAGGAAGCTTTCCTGGCCATGATAATAATTCAATGCTCTTTGCACTAAATTACTCTTTCGATATTTTTGCTGTGTGGCAAGGGGTTGAATCCTGCTGAAAAATAAATGATGTGTTGTTAAGAAAGAGATCACTGATGGAAGGAGTAAGTTTTGACTCTAGAACTGTGTCAATGTATTTTCTTGCATCTGATGTCCCATAGATAACATGAGGGAGACCAATACCGTCTGCTGGCATGCATGTCCAAGTCATAACACTAATTGAGTTCTTCATAGTTGCCTGAATGCAGTCAGGATGTAGCTCTTCGCCTATCCTATGTCCTACATATTTTCGCCATCACTACCGAATATCAATATCTTTGTTTCATCTCTCCGAATAACATGAGATCACTGATCTGTCCAATTAATGCGTTCTTTTTCCCACTGTAATCTTTTTATACACTGCTGTAAATTGAGATAAGGATTTATTCGTTGAATTCTATCTCTTAGTCCAACATTTAATAATCTTCTCTTGATTGTTCTTGAACTGGCGCAAATGCCAGCATCATTCAATTGGCCGCTGATGGCATTCTTCTATCTTGGAGACATAATCATTTTATTCTTCTATCATCAGAAGATGCGGTGCACCTTTTACAGCCATTTCCTGTTTTGTTTTTAATTGAATTTGTCTCCTGATATCGTAAACAAAACTTTCGGACTCCAGATGTAGTCACTGATCCACCCACCTGTCTTGCAATTTCAGCATAGAAAAGACAATTTTCTTGTAACTAATTAATCTTAGTTCTCTTTCTAGGTATCTAATATATTCTTTTATTTTATGTCATTGCTTCTTAACTAAATATCAGAAATATTTACAAAAATTCAAACTATATATTAAAATGATTTACAAGATTTCTAACTTGCAATTTGATTACAAAAAAAGTCTTCCTTCTACAGAAAAAAGCACAACGACTTGTTCCAACTTTAAACATGATGTCAGCATCTGCTAGAAGTTATTAATATTTGATTGGTTCCCGGAAAAAGAACGTCGATTTGTCAGGGAAGTTAGAAATCACAATACATTTCATCAATGTGTTTGTTATTCAGATTAAAGTAAGAATAACTTTTTTGTATTCCAATTATTTGAATTCTGCGTTTTGCATTGAAATAAGTATTAAATTCTCTTTAAAATGCTATGTAAGAATTGGCATTTAGTGGAATGTAACATTTTCTATAAGCATACAAAGTTAAAAAACAACTATTTTCAAAAGTGTCCACAATTTTGGCCACCACTGTAGGTGCAATATTTCAGGAAATAAGCAAATGTTCCACGTATACGTATTCTTGTATAGAAATGTCACCTTATGTTTTTAAGCTTTGAAAAATAGTTTAATTAATTGGATGATTCATGGAATTTAAGTAAATTTAGTATAAAACTTTTATTCATTTTTTTTATAAAGTTTTCTAAAAAAAATTTCTAGCTTGATAACGTGCGATATCGCTGAAGTGCATGATTTACACAAGAAATTTTCTTTATTGGGTGCATCAATCCCTATTGTTAAATGGTATAAATAAACTTTTTACGTGAAAACGCACATGCTTCTAAAATTACTAATTATTATTAATATGCAGAGTTAAAATTTAAAAATGAAACATAATTAAAGATAAGAGAAATAAGAGCAGTACTTGTTTTGGAAATATGGAAATATATACAACAAACCTTTCTTCTTCGAAGAAAGAATGATTACAAGGAAAACTGGTTGAACGATTAGATTGTGTTAGTTGATTATATGGAATATTTTAAGTGTTATCATAATATGTTCCCTTTTTACTTAATAGTTATGAAATTGAATAAAAGTCATCAATAAAATACAGCAATTCTGTAAAAAGTATTTGTTACTTCATTTATATAAAAGTATTAAATTTGAGCTAACTTAAATGAAGTTCCAGGGAATAGAAAAAATGAGTATGAAACATAAATTGTTGCTGCCTAATGAGATCTCATTACGTAAACGTTATTCATTTAAAAGTTCTGATTGGTGTTCAAAGTGACGACTGTCTTTCGTTCTATATATATATATATATATAATATATATAATATAAAGCAAATGACTAGCTATTTTCTGCGCCAGCATAACACACAACTCATTCATGTTATAGTTCTAATCAAATGTATCCATCCAAGTGATGATTAGTTACCTGCTCGAAGTACATTAAGCGTTTTAAATGTTTAACTTAGCAAGCAGTTATTTCTTTACCAATCTGTTGATTCATAACTTTCGGTTCGTCTTTTTATGTTAAATGTTTTTCTTTATGCCCTCTAGACCCGGTTCGAAAGCCAAGCTAAAAAGGTTTCGCTGAATAGAAAGTGTCACTGAAACGTTGAGGTGAAACTCGAAAGAAATGTATGTAGTGAAATAGTTTTGGAAAGGTTTTTAGTAGGATAAATTTTTCCAATATCCCGTGTGTTCCAGAAAGTTCTGGAACATGTGAAATTCAAAATATTTTTGAATATAACTCGGCATGCTATTTGCGACATTAAGGTTATTTTGTTTCGAACCGCATCAATATGAACCGTGGGCAGGAAACAAGGAAGACATCATCCCTATCCAAACTTACACGTCACATGTCACGGACCCCAGCGAATTTAACGCGATCTAAATTCATGCACTAGGTGGATAGCGTAGGGCATGGCTTAAATCTTAGAATCGTTTGGTACTCAAATCGCGAATGTCACTAGATTCGAGCAGAAGTAAAAAAAAAGGAATTTCATAGCTTGAGAATTTTCAAGTTAAAAAATGAGTTACTTTTTTTTTTAACTTCTGTCTGCATGCTACAGAAAGTAAACAGAAGGAAAGAATAACAAAAAAGTCATGCAATCTTTTATGTTTCTAATATAGTATGTTACCTCTCAAGACAAAAGGAAAACAAACGAACAAAAAAGAAATCCTTTTTTTCAATTGTTGCAATCTATCCCTTCTTAGACGAAGAGGGGGTGAAAAGGGGGTGGCAGAATTTTATTTCGCTGCGTTCTTCTTGAGACCGCAAAGCTGAATAAAACAACTCGAAATTGAAGCTTTTCATTTCTGCTCAATGCTCCGGCAAATGAGAGCGGAATTGTTTGTTTGCTGCTTATTCGACTTTTTTTTTCCTTGAGCGGTGAAAACTTTGTTTAACTCTTGTTTCCCGGGTAACCGTTCTGGTCAACAAAGGGTTCGGTTTCCGATTGTGTGACTTCGATTGTTAGAAAAGCAATCACTAATGGAAGGGTTTAAGCTGGGGTTGGAAAAAGGAACCTTTAAGAGAGAAGGACTGAAAAATATAATCAAACATATGCTGGAAAAATTCGATGGATTATTGGAAAGACCCCCGCAGAGTTAAAATTAGGTATTTGTATATAGAAATCACAAATCATTAAATAAAAATTTTTTATTTTTACTTTCTTGTATACCTATTAAAGAGAAAATATAGTAATCGTCAAAAAATTCGAATTCCAGGTTCCGACGAATCTCCACGTTTTAAACTCTCCGTTCCCACCTTCGAAAAACTTATTTTTGGAAGATATCTGTCTGTTTGTCTGTAACAAATATAACTAGAAAACTCTTTAAGTTATACAGTTTAAATTTGGTATACGGTCTTTACGCCAAATCTGCGGATTTCTATTAAATTTTGAGTAAAATATGTTCAGAGGAATTCCAGCTATCCGGCTATTTAAATATAAGTTAACACTATAACTACAAAACAAAGAGATATAGAAAGATAATATTCGGAATGCAGATTTAATATCTATCGTGTACACATCTGGCTAATTTTGAGCCAAAACCAACAGGGAGTTGAATGTCTTTCGGTCTGTACTTTCAGAAATATAAACTTGAAATTTCAAAAAAAAAAATGATGGCTTAAATGTATTAAATTTGGTATAGTATTTGGTAACTACAAGTTTATTTTGGTGTCAAGGTTTTGATTCGATCGGTTGGAAAAAAAGCATCGAAAGCATAAATCCGATTCTCGGATACTATTAACGCATGGCAGGGATTTTTCGCCAAAACACTTCAAGGATCACACGATAAATTCAGTAAAAAAGCTAAATTCAGGCCAAAAAATATTTAGTAACTATTGTACTTACCATGAATCAAGGCGCTCTCTGAATGACAAGTTTATTAGAGAATACCAAGGAAGTTTTGTAGGGACCACTCCTCTTGTTTCCTTCTACTTTCATTAAGATATCTGTGCTATTGGAAAACCTAAACGATGCTTCTCTAATTAACGCTAATTGTGCTGTGAGCTGAAAATACTTTGTTCCAAATCGATGCGAGGTGGGAAGTGCCAATTAAACTCTCAGACTCATTTTTGCCTGCAGGTGTTTCTTTAATGGAGAATCGGCATTGTTTTAAGAAAAGAAACTCGCTGAAACATACCTGCCAAAATGAATTTCAACACTATTCTTCACTACCCGTCCATTGTTTACCTCTATATCAAGTTAATCCATTTCAATAAGATCAAATTTATGGAACTCGTAAATTTATAAACAATATATTCCTGAAATTTTATTGAAATTTAAATTTATTTGTAAAAAAAAACAATATGCAAGAGAAATTTAGGGAACAACGTATTACTTTCTGATTTTTAATCACCAAAAATTCGAACTCTAGATTTTGACGATACTCCATATTTTAGACCTCCCTGATTTCGAAAGACTCTTTTTTGGAAAATATCCGTCTATCTGTCTGTGACAAATTTAAATAAGAAACTCGTTGTACTGAATGATTGAAATTTAGTATATGGTTTTTATAATAAATCGTATCACATTGTTAGTAAAATACGGAGAAAAAATTGTGAATCTTGCTGTTCGAATATAACACGATAATTACAAATCGAAGAGAGCTAAATAAATGAAATTTGTGCAGAGATTAAATATTTTTAGTGTAGACACAGTCGAATTTTGAGACAAATGCAACTATGGGTTGACTGTCTGTCGGTCTGCACTTTCTGAAACATATGAACAGAGTAATTCAAAAACGCAATGATTGAATTTATCAAATTTGATATGGGATTTTGTGACTACAAGTGCAGTTTATGTCAAGTTTTTGTTTCAATAGGTTAGAAAACACGCGTTTAAAACTCAAATCAAATATTCGAATATTATTAACCGTATGTCAGGGATTGATCGCCAAAAAGTTCGCCAATGTTTTTGCGATATATTTTGAGCCAAATCCTACTACGGGTCGACATGTGCTTTTAAAAATATTTAAACGTGATAACTCAAAAACGCAATGACTTCACTATATCAAATTTCGTATGATTTTGTGACTACAAGTGCAAGCTACATTTTGACTTCAATCTTTGTCCCAATCAGTTGAGAAAAACCTGTCTAAATCACAAATTTGAGTTTTATATAACATTAACGCATACCAGGGATTAATGGCCAAATAACTCGCCAAGGATGGCTTGATAGATTTAGTAAATATGCTAAATTCACGCCAATGATAAATATTTCACAACTCTTGTACGCCAATGCCATGTAAGGCGTTCTCTAGCATGTCGGGTTTATTATAAAGTATATGAGAAGGTTTGTGGAGAACTATTCCCGCTGGTTGTACTCGTATTTCTGGCCGTGAGAAACATTTTACACAGTAATTTTTTTCTGAAGTCATCCACAATAACATTAATTATTATAGATGGTTCAGAAATTTAATTAATCCTTAGATTTATAAAGTTTTACTGTCATAGAATTAGTTTCATCGGCGGATTTTCTAGTCCTTTCAAATCAATTTCTAGTCTTTCAAACTTTTCTTAAATTCTGAGGCGAAGCTTAGTCGGAATTTAGTTCTTGCACGATTAATCAATGAATAAATCATTCAACCTTACATTCCAAGTCATCTAAATTTGATGAATTCTCTTTTCTCATCAGAATTATACCGCATCTAATCACTTCCATTTGCATGTGATTAAGCACAGATTCTATATATTCAGTTATAAACTAAACGGATAAAAATATTTCTTCACAAATTTTGAAATCTGCAAATTTTTGTCCCAATAAAGATTTTTAAAAATTGTTATTCTCAGATTTTAAATTATTTGGGCTTTTTAATTCTCATTAAATTTAAAATCCATAAAATTTAATCTCTTCGAATAATTTTTTTTCCTTTGATAATATAGTCTTCAATGGGGAAATCGCACATAAAAATGTTTAAAAGTTTTTAATTTTTTAAGAATCTCTAATGTGCAGTGCAGATCTTTAATGATGTTTCGTTCTAACCCTACTCGTATTTTGCTTAAAAAAATACATCCTTTATGTTTTCATTAGGATTTTCAGTTTTTCAAAAAGAAACCCTTCAATCTATTTTAATACTGTAAAATACAGGAGCTTTTGTTTTAAAAAGAAATCGTACGTTTTTTTTAAGGCAATCGGTTTGAGTAAAAAATTTTTTTAAATTTTAGTTTTAAAAAGGAAATTAAATGTAAATGTTAGGTGTCTTTTTAATAACTGCGTGTTTTTTACTCGAATAATTCAGCCATTAAATAGGTTTTTTTTCGAGTGGGAGTATTAAAAACTTTTGATGCATATAATTGCGATTAAAAAATGTTCCTAGTTAATTTTTGAGGTGACTAGATCCTTCAGACTCTATTTTGCCATTGCACTTGTTTTTTTAACCGCGGAAACGTTCACCGAAAAGTGGATAATTTTTGAAAAGTATTCAGCCATTAGATGCTACTTAAAAATGAAAATATATATAGTGTATCTTCTTTTTAACAATTTTATTTATAACTGACTCAATAAAAACTTTTGAAACACCTGAAGTAATAGACTCCACGGAGCTTTCTCACATAATCTTTAATAAAAGCGCTGTCCCCGTTACCACCCAGCATAACTTAAACCAGAGACTACCAGCATAACATATACTCAGCATAGACCAATAGAGCCATTAGTGCTCAGAGTTTTATTTTCCGAATCCCGCATATAAGAATTGCATGCTTCATAATATAATGAAGGAAACTGGTTCTTACTTATTTTTAATAGCATGCAATTTGAGTAAGAATTGTTATTTGGCGTGTTAGCTCTCGAGATTTGGAGATTAATCGCTGGGATGCGGTTAATGCCCAACGGGATAAGATGCTTTTTTTTATGGATTTAGTACAAAATTTAACTCAAGAGCTACGATTCCAGTAACAATCAAGTTTCTTTTATCAAAGGAATTGCGATTTTAAATTCTCGAATTTACATGCTTATAAATGAACGGACGCTTGTGGAACGGAAATGTTTAGAATCATAGAGGAAACGTTTGACAGAAATATTGAAAATTTTAGTGTAAAACTGGAAAAAATTCTGAAAATTTTAGGAAAAAATAAGAGAAATTTTAGAGAAAAATAGGAGAAATACACATCTAGTGTAAAGCCTTATTGCGTCATCCTGTTTTTTCTCAGACAATCGGAAAATCCCAAAATTGTACTTTTCATACTTGGGAAGTTCTGAAATGCGAAGAATCATCAAAATATCGAGTTTGAGATTGTTAGAGATTATATTGATTTTCCTTTTTGTATAAGAAAGTAAATCTTTTGTTATTAATTGAAGAATAATGCAAATAATAATTTTTATGTCTGTTTTTCTGCTGCTTAGTGGCTGTTAAAAAATAATCGGAATGGTGTCGTTAAAGTTTATCCATTGAATATATTGCTTATTGTAAGTAACATGGTTTCAAATCAAGCATTGCCATAAGCCAACCTAAAAATATGCTTCAATTTATGACAGAAAATAAAGTTTTGTATCATTTTTCATGCGTTCAAGTGAAATGCTTTAAAAGTTTTTTTCATTCTAAAATATAAATTTAAAACAACATCTATAACTTAACCACTTATGTTATAAGAATTTTTTAAAAATATTCAAAAACAAACAAACAAGAAGAGAAAAAAAAGATCCCGACTTTCTAAACAGTTCTGAGTAAATGTAGTTTTATCTGATATTTTAATAATTCATTCGGAATCAAATGCTTGTTTGTGAACGCTGTTGCATAATTTATTCTCCTTGTTTACTTTAAATAGAACACTGAGAATATAACGGGGTGTTTTTTAAATTTCTCATTTTTAAAAACCTTCTCCATATATATATATTAGTGAAATGCAAGCTGTAAATTATTCAAAGACCAACATATTGAGATTTTTTCGAAGCTGCAAGTCCCACTGAATTAAATATTGACAAATCAGGAAACTGTTAGAAAAAGTCATTTTTTATTTTATGTTTGGAACTAAATAAATTTATATAATTTATTTAATTGATAAAGTTGAGCACATTTTTCAATTCACGTTTTACTCATTTTAATTTTTAATTATCTTTCAATGAATGAGAAATAATTGAAACAGACTTATGAATTAATATTCTATGGGAAATATTTTTAAAATTATTCAGTTAAAAAAATTCAGAATAAATCTGGACAAATAATGAGCATCTGATCATTTTTCCTTCTTACGCGAAATATAACTACCTATTATCACTTGGAACACAGGACTGAAAATTGAAATGTCTCAATTAATAACAGTATAGGGAAAATAACAAAATATTTCTTGAATGCATAATCACGACTATATACATTTCTCAATAAAAGGGGGGGGGGGGGGAGCATTTATAAAGCTCTGAAAATGGGTTTCAGAAGACAGATGATACTGTAAAAACATAATTCAGTTATTCATAATTTGTGTAATAAATCAATATAATAGTCGCTTTTGGCGACCAGTTGGTTCGCCGAGGTTAATGGTTTATAAAATTTTAATTCTTTTCCTTCAGATTTAGTAAATTTTAAACTCCAAAATTTGATAGATATGCAGAATTTTAACATTTTATAAAAATTGCTTTTCTACTGTAATATTTTTGGAAATTATAGTGAAAATACGCTGAAACTTCGCTTAATTTTTAATTAAATGAATTTACATTTGAGTAATTAGGATTTTGATTTTAAAGCATACTATAAGAAATCAGCTGAAATGATTAAAAAAAGAAATCATTCGATAACAGCCTGGTAAAAGTTAATGAAGTATTTGAACGAAAATTCACTTTAAATTTCTAAAGAGTTAATTGGATGATAAACACTGTTTTTTGTAGCTATAAAAAATTGTTAATGTTTCGAAAATTATTGTTATTGTTATACTAATTATTATTGAATCAATTCGAATTATTGTTTCATAAAATGGATAGGTTTTAGTTTGACGTCAATCATTTTGAATTAATTCGGTGTTCGTTTGATTACTTCGGTTTATTGTGGAGTAAAAATGTAGATAGTAAGCTAAGGCACAGGTCTAACATTTCTTAAAATACCAATTTAAAGTTACGAGATTCATCTCAAGCTATATCTACTTTGCTTTAAAATGGGGGAAAAACATATTTATATCGTGCATAAAAATTTCTATTGTGTTTGTCGTAATTTTGAATGACAATCATTCCTATTACCACAGATAATTATAAAATTGAATCTATTCTGATGGAAACTCTTCTTTATGCATACCATTTATTTTTGTTTTTATTTCTTGTATTTTAGTTAAAGATATGTGATTATGTTTTGAAAAACATTCCAAAATAGTTACATTTTTTGAGTTTTTACTTTAGAAGGATTGAAAACGCATTTAGGACACCAAAGTACATTATTTAAGTGGCAAATATTTAAAAAAAATGTGAAAGAAGAGCTTTCTTCTTTTAAAAAAAACAGGCTTAAAGCAAAACTCTTCTAGTTTAGAGGTTTATCAAATGATCTGCTTAACATTTTGTAGTTAGCTATAAAAGTATATTATCTACTTCGCGAACTAAAATGTTTTTCTATCCATTCTATAAATATTGGGGTTCGACTGATAAATAACACGAAATTTTCAATTTTTTTCGCATTGTGAAGCATTAAAACAACTATTAAATATTTCTGAATGAATAGATTACTGATTCTCTAGTTCAGGAACTACAGAACATATTGAGAAATTATTATACAAATTTAAATTTTTAAAAATTTGCATTAATTTTGATTTATAATTTTTTTGTAAATTTTTTTTTATCAAACATTAGAATTTCTCTTGATGTTATGTTAAAAAGATGTTTTGAGTTAAAATATACGCAAATGCAAGTATAAAAATTAGTGTAACTTCCCAAAAAATTTCGAAAAAAAATTCTTAGGATTTTATAAAGAAACATGTCTAAACATCAAGAATATTAAATTTAAAAAAATCATAATTTCGTGAATTTTTTTAACGAAGTCACCTTCCTTGAAATATGATAAAACACTATTTTCAAAAGAAAACGAAAAATATAGTTTTGCGTTTTTTCAATTTTTCTGTCTGGAATTTCCTTAAATTCATTTTTCGTCTCTTAAATTCAGCGACAAAATTATTCGATACTAAAGGACTTCTAGACTTCCTTGGTTTCTTTTCACTTAGCGGAGCTTTATTGAATGCAACTTCATTTAATTTTAATTTTGGATCTAATCCTCGTAATATAAAACGGAAGCTTCTGTTCAAGTCTGAGAAAAAAAAATGGCAATATCCTTCAGCTAAGATCTTATTCTTATAATGAAATCTTAAGATATCTATCTCCTTCGAGAAATGAGACTCAAAGATTCTGTTCTTTTCAATATATCCCGAAGAAAATTTGTCTCCTTCTTAATTAGAGAAGAATTAAAATATTCCGTTCCTTTCAGTGTTCGCCAGGGGGATGGTTTGGAAAAAGACGTGAAGTTAATCCTTTAAGAAGAGTGGGTTTTTTCTCTTCCTTTTATTTTTGCAAGGATTTTGTAACAGTCACCAGGACCATGCGTTTCTCAGTTTTAATAAGATTTGTAAGAAAAATATGCCGGAACTTTTTTTTTCTTCAAGGAGCTCATTTTTCCAAAAAAATGAAACAAAAGGCTCTTGTTATATATCATCTTTTAAATTTCTTTTGATTATTTTTGCAGGTGGTTGTTCTTTGTTTTGAAAATTATTTAGGTTGATACCTTTTGCTTTGCTAAAATGTTTTATGATTAAAATAACGTTCTAAAAAGCAAAAACAGAAGAAAAATTTTTTTTCGAAAAAAGCGGTAATATTATCTGATATATCCCTTTGTGATATGATGTATTATAAATTAAAATGACGCTTGTTCGCATGAAAAAAGTTTTAAAAATGCTGATTTTGTAACCTTTGGTGGCGCTTGTATTATTTTCATTTAAGATGAAAATGATATATGTCGAAAATTACACCCATGCTCATTCCCCGAAAGGGAGCGGTTTCACTCATTTCAGTATGTATTCTATATTATGTGCAGAGTTTTCATAAAGCTCATTCTTATCCAATGAGGAAGAAAATTCTGAAGAAAAAGATGAAGTCAATTTTTAAAATATGAAAATAAATTGTTTAATGCTTAAATAAAGACAAGAAGAACAAAAGGCAAGTCTGGAATGAGAATAACAAAATATAGTTTCTATTAATATAAAAAAATAAACTACTGGTCTTAAATTATAGAAAATGGAAAACTTTTCCTTTAGTACCTTTTTAAAACCAGGAAATCGGCCCTTTTTTCATATGACATCTATTTTTGATGGTAAGATCCTTGATATGGATAACATTTAAAACTGAAAACAGATGACAAGGATGGCAGCTGAAAAGGATACCACAGAATAAGAAAACTTCTTTACACTTCTTAAACCGATTTGTGAACTCGTTACTGAAATTGTTCAATTCCCTGGAAGAAGAAAAAGACGCATCCAAAATGTGCTTTCGCTTTTCTTTCACAAAATACTCGTGTATGGAACAGTACAAATAAATATCTGAGCACTCTTGGCATACAAGGCCTTGTATAAAGAATCGGTATAATAACCTTATTAAAGGGTATGCAATTTTATAGACCATATCAGCGGATTTGAAATGTTGGATAATCACAAACGACTACTCCTACCTGCAATGAAGCCACTCGGAAGGACCGCCGCAGCAACAATGGTGGGAATTGAGGTTGAGTTCTAAGGGCTATTCACTGTTATGTCACAACCCCTCCGTAAGAATTACGTTCCTTCATCGATAGGGAAATTCGGCTCCACGCCATTTTTTTCTGCCCACCTAGGTGTGGAGAATTAACCAACATAACGGAAGATTTGTATCCCCATATCTAAAATGGCCTGATGGGATTGTTGGATAAGATGCGATTCTTCTCTGCAGTCTTCGTGGAGCTATCAATTATTACCTAAGTAAATAGCAAATTTTGCAGTATAATACTATAGAAATTAAGAGTAAATTTGTTTCCTACAGATTAGGTGAGTATTATATTAAATTCACGGTTTTATGTACTGTTAAACACTTAACGGTTTGGTAGAGCTAAAAACTAAGAATTTTATATATCAACTATCTGCAAAATGTGTGTAGAATCTGTACCATCTATTCGAGAAGTAAAAGGCAATAAGTTACTACTAAAGCATATGCAGATATTCATTTCTTTTTTAATTCCTTCGTAAACCTGTGTTTTGAATATTTTCTTTAACCATCGGAAATGTTTTCCCTGAAGCTCCCTCAAATATTTGTTATTAATTGCATGTAATTGGCAATTATTGGTTACGAACGAGCAGATTACAATCTTTGGCGATTAAACGCTGAGATGGGTTTAACTCTGAAGCGCCTGAACGTTGAATGTGTATTTTGGACGGCTTCTTCTGCCCTAAAATAAAAATTCGCCACGCATTTTCAATTATATTTACGAGATTGCATATCAAATTTCATTTATTTTAATCATTGTATTTTTCAGTTATAGCGTTTATATTCATGTCAAAGTACAGACATCTTTAGAAACTTGTCTAAAAATGTGATGTTGATCTGCACCTTGGATATCAAAACTCTGTATTTGAATTCGATCCATCTATCTCTTTTTATTTGGTATTTATCTTGTTACCTCGTATTCAGACAGCCGAACAGATTTCTTTGAATGGATTTTGTCCAAAAATTAATAAATTTACAAATTAGGTGTAGAGATCATATATAACAAATATCGCCTATCTAGCTCAAAGCGTTTTAGTATTATCGTATTCATAAAAGTCCTTAAGTCCAAAATCTTAAGTCCAAAAATGTATTTTTGGACTTAAGATGATCTTGACACATGGAGATCCATCAAAATCAAGAGTTCAAGTTTTTTGACAGATGCTAAACTTTGTATATTTTACCTATGAAAGTTTAAAAATATATTCTTTATTAAATTTTTGAATAATTAATTCTTCAAATAATAACAGGAATTGTGTAATTTGGAAATGTCTAATTGTCCATGCGTTTCCACTGTTAAGGGATTTCCAAGTTTACGATATGTTTTAATCTTATATATATCTAAATAATATACATTTCGTTATTAATTATTTAAAATTTCATAAATTGAGATGTTTTAATTTTATTTGAGGTTCGAAGAGGTCAAAATTTATGCGGTATGTTAATTATCTATTTCTAAAAAGTTGATAATCGCTTCTTTAAAAATGTATGGCACTTTTTGAAACTGGACTAATTATGCATTCGATAATTCTTGGCAAGCACAAATTATTAAATATTTTGAAACCGAATTCTTCTGACTCGATCCATTTTCATCACCAGGAAGAGTTATAAAATTATTTTTGAAATGATATAAATTTTTTTCTCAAAGGCGTAAGATTAATTAAGTCCTTGAGAGAAATATCTCTTTTCTTTATTTATAAAATGATATTTGTTCTAATTCTTTTTTTTCATTATGTCGCACCTTTTGAATCTCGAGGAAAATTATTTGGATTTTTGAAGTGCTCTTAAGATAAACTGCCGCTTTAAAGTTATCAAAAAAACTCATTTCAAAAGATGTTTTGTAATTAGGTTTTTATTTACTTTAAAAATATTATCGTTCGCTTGAGTCTTTAATAAAGGAGTTTTCATAGAATTCATTATTAACTTTTCTTTTATTCTATTAAATTGTGCTATGAATTATTCTTACGTTTTTTTTCTTATAAAAATTTTTCTATTGAATTTTTATATGATGAAAATATTTTAATACGATTGAAATTAAATGGCTGAGGGATCAAATATAAATAGCTTTTCAATTATAAGACATATTGATTGCTCTAAAATTGCGTTTTAATTGAAGTGGTGAGATTGGAATTCGTTTCTCATTAAAATCATGCATTTAATTACTTTAACAAATAAACATGAAATCATTATATTCATCTTTGGAAAAAGTATCATGAATGCATTTTGAAATGAATTATTCATTATTATAGACGACCTATATTAAAACAGTTTGAAATATGAATCTTGAAAATGAAGAATGTATCTTCATGAAGATCGAGATATACCTTTTAGATTTTTCCTAATCTTTATATTTTTCTCCAAGGTTGAGGGGGGGAGTTGAGGTATCAATTCAACGCACATGTTAAATCCTTGTAAATTTCTCTTTTGTATATATATAAATTCCTTATCAGAACTCATTTATCAAATTTCTTTTCGCTGATTTTTAAAAAGTCTGCCAAAGTTTCAGTCAGTCAGCAGAACTTTAATTCAAATGCATTTGTTTCTGTTCTTTTGGATAAAGGCACAAAAGGCTCTCTTGAAATAGTAATTCTGATTCTGAACCATGAAAATGATTTTTCGTTTCTTTAGATTATTTGAAGGAAGGCTATTCCAGCAATATGTTGTGTTATTTACTCTTTTCTTATACTACGGCAGTAATTACTTTCATTATGCCAATGATAAAATTATTAAAAAAAATTACCATTACTCGGAAGAATAACTCGAATTTCCAATTGGTTAGTTCCTCGGATCTGAAATCTATAACAAACTTTCACCGCTCAGCTGAACTGGTTCCATAAAGTGTATAACAACTTCTGAAGACTTCCATATGCATAATGAAAATATCACTCACTGGAACTGCATTAAGATACAGTTAATAGAATCTAGCATGCTATATGTATAAAGGATTTATAATGCAATTAAATAATAATTTAGTTGCATAATAAATGTATTATTCAGTTACGTTTCTTTTAAATCATATTTCTTCCAAATTACTGCTTATTCTGTTTTTTTATCCAGTTACTCTTCATATGCAGATGATGCCTTTAATTTTAATTCGATTCAAGCGATATGAAACGATATTTTTCATTCTATTTTTTTATTTACTTGCAAATGAAGTGCATAAAGTGTAAGTACTGTAATCATCAAAAATTCTACCTGAAGAATATAATGAATCTCCTTGTTTCAGATCTCCCGAAGTTCGAAAAAACAATATTAGGATTTTGTTTCTCTATGAATACGACAAAAACTTTGACCTAGGTATTTCGAATATAGTATGGGATTTTTAAACTAATTTGTATATTTCCACAAAAATTTGAACGAAATTAATTTATTGTCTGCTCGTTCATAGCTAAACAGGATAATAACAAAAGTTAGTATCCTGTTATGATCTGGCTAGATAAAATTTGGTACATAATTCGAGCATCTAAAGTATAGATTATGCCGGATTTTAAACAGAATCCGTTTGAATGTGTATTGGTCTTGCTTTATCATGCTTGCAAAAACGTAACTCAAAAACTCAACAGTGAAAGAAATTTGATTTGTAAGTTTGTTATTGAAATTATATTTTTTGTAAAATGTGGTTTCAATGGGCCGGAAAATTGGCGTATTCAATTTTTACCACTGTTTCAAGAAGCATAAAACTGTCATGTTCGAGATCTGAAAAATATTCTAATCTGAAAAATAAAATCTGAGCATTCCCGATTTTTACAACCTTATTTAACATTCACAATTTTATGTAAGGCCGTTAGGATTTCACCCTTATGGGAGGGTGAGAAAGTTTCGAAGAAATCATTCTCACTGGTTTTGCTATTAAATTAACTATTCAATATGATTAAAGCTACAGTATATAGATGCTATCAGTTAACACTTCTTAGAAAATCCTTCTCAATGTCTGCAGACATAAAGATTTTTTTTTAACTCTGTGTCCTCAAAGATTTGAAAAAATATTTATATCAGATTTTTTTTTCTATTATAAGCTATTATATGTCAGCAAGTAAAATAATATCGGGAAAGTATCTTTAGTTTTTTTTTCCATGAGGAATTATGAAGTAATAGCTTTTCCTTTTTCCGTTTGGGCATATGTGAGTACAGTAATTGAAAAACAGAATAAGTGCAGCGATTGAAATTTAGCATGTGGTTCTAATATTGAAACAATAGTATATTGTATCCAATTTTGAATCAAATCCTTCAAATGGTAGATTAACTGTCTTTGAGTTTCTTAAGAAGTTAGATGAAACACGTGACTGATTAAAATGACTAAGAATGAAGATCTACATCAAATTTGGTTCTTAAGTGATCAAAGAAAAGAAGTCTTGAATGAACATTCGATTTTCTTTAATCTGCTACGTAACACCCAAATGTTATTGAAATATGCGTAAGTGTTTCTTTTACTTTATCTTATACGAAATATACAAAGAGAAAGTATGGTAATTGCTACACTTGCCGAATCCCACTTGTTCAAGCCATTTGGAGTCGCCTTATTCGACCGAAACTTTTTCTATGTAAATATACTGTTTCCCCTCCAAACAAGCACTTATCATACACTAGTACAAGCCAATCCGATATGTAACGTCACGGTTGTTTTGCGAAACATTACTCATTACGCTAGTCACTTGACTTTTTATTTTGATTATTGCGCGATTCGGTTCTAATGAGAGATGCTCGATAAGATAAAATTTGTTATACATTTTATATGAATTCTTTTGGAAGAAAATCAAATTAAATATCAGTAAAAATAATTTAATGTTGTAAGAAAGATTCGAAGATAGAAAATGTGTATATATTGATTCCAAGAAGTTTTGTTTTTATATTTTTTAATGCAGATAACTTCGAACTTATTTCGAAATACTGTAATAAACTTGCCATGCCAGAGAACGCCTTACATGGCACTGGTGTATAATAGTTACGAATTATTATCCTTCGGCCTAAATGTAGCATTTTTACTGAATCTATAGTCATTCTTGGCGAGTTATTTGGCGATTAATCTCTAGAATGCTTTAATAATATTCAAACATCAAATTTTTGTTTTAAACAAGTTTTTCTCCATTGATTAAAACCATAATTAGACACTTAACTTCATTTGCAGACACAAAATCTCATAACAAATTTTATATATTAAAAAAATTGTGCTTTTAAATTGTCGACTTTACATGTTTTAGCTCAGACCGATAGACAGTCAACTCAGATTTGGTTTTGGCTCAAAATTCGAACTTTGACCCTATAAATGTTAAATATGTGTACCCAATTTTATCTATCTAGCTTTCTATGTTTTGTAATTATTGTGTTAACCTATATTCGGACAGAAGGACTGCGTTTGAACGGATTTTGTACAAAATTTGATTTAAAAAAAATTTCAAATATTTTTTTGTAAAGATAGTATACCAAAATTCGTCTAGCTCAAAGCACTTTTCAGTTATCTTTGTCACAAACATACAATTTCCAAAAAAGTATTTTTCGAACTCGGGGAGGTCTGAAACAAGAGATTCGTCAAAATCTCGAATTCGAATTTTTTAACGATTACAATACTTTCTCAATATTACAAATACTAGAAAGTAAAAATTGTTTCTTTTGATCTGACCCAGTAGACATTTTGATTTCAATGGTTGTTGGTTCTGTAAAAGAATTCATTATTTAAACCGATTAAAATTTTAAGCTCAAGTCAACAAGATCTACTATTAACAAATTACAAACTGAAATCTCTAGCTAATTTTTGTGCTGTAAAATCCAATGCATTAAAAATAAAGATACCTATATAATTTTTCTTATCTTTTTAATTTTATAAATGTTGTGTGATATAAAAATTGAAGCCATTAAAGACAGATTACCAAAAAATAGTTTCAAAACTTTTTAGAAAAAAAAATGCTGACGAAAACTTTTGATTAATGTTTCCTTGCTCAAATAAATTTAAAAACACAAAGCCTCAATTAGGGGTATAGTTAACACTTTGAGCTTCTGAAACTCTTCAAATTTCCATTAAGTTTCTTGAAAGAAGAGAATGCAAATCTTGCGTATAAAGATTTTTTTTCTTTTTTTAAATTATTGAAGAAATGTTTACAGGATTATTTTTTACATGCGTTTCTGATACAATTTGATGATAATTAACCCTTATTAATTTATTTTTTCGATAGAAAGGAACGGATTTTTATTGTGATGGTATAAAAAAGGTCTTTATAATCCATAAATTAAGCATCATAAAGAACTTATAAGTGCGTGTAGCATTATAAATACTGAATTAATAACAAAAAGGATTTTCAGTCTGCTTTCAAAACTTTTTTAGCTGATTTATTAATGTATCGGGAATGATTTCACAAAAGGCAAGATTTTAATATATTACCAATTATTTGTGCACATTCTTCATGGTAATCTCCCCCGATTAAAATATTCAATAATTTCATTTTAATCATAGGTATATATTATATCGACATAAATTGCTTTCATGAATTAACTGTAATGAGCAAAATATTTTTAAACAAATATTTATAGAATTAAAAAATGGTATTTTAGAAACCTTATAATGTTTTATTCATTGCATTATGCGTTTCTCTAAATTTATTTATCTTTATCATTTCACACAGAAATTGCAGTATCTAAAATTAGACGCACTTTTAAACTTTTTTTAGTGCTTTATTCTGATTTTAATTATGAATTGTAAATATAACAAATTTCAAAATTTTTTAATTGTAACTTAAACTAAAATCTATTCCACCTGCAGTACAAATTGGATCTTCATATATTGGTTTTCAACAATGGGAAAAAATCCTTGAAGTATTGAAGGAACAATAAAAATAACTCGAATTTCACTTCAATAATGAAATATATTGCTACAAAATAAGATTAAGATATTTTCAAAAATTGAATAAAAATAGGAAAAAAAAAATTCAACGGTAAAAAAAAAATCTATGCGGTTGGAAAGATAATTATTTGAATATAAGATGATGAAAAAAATCATTTTTTGGTGCTATATTTTCGGAAAATATGACAGTAAAACATCAAAATTTCTCAATTTTTAATTAAAATTTCAAGAAAAAGTGTTTTTGAATTCCTATTCCCACTTTCCGCAATATAAGTGCCAAGTATGGTAACTCTAGGCCAAATAGTCTAGTCTGTAGATCTTCAATACAGACAAAAATCTATTCTTTTTTATGAATAAGAGATGTCACTATCTCAGATAATGATTATCCTTTTTCGGAAGAGAAAATTCAGGTTTAAGAATGAAATTTAGGATTATGAAGGCGCTGGTAGAGATATAATTCAGAGTTCATAATTTTTCACTTTGATCGTAATTCAATCGCTACTTTCTAATTTGTCAGAATTAAACATATTTTAAAATTGAAAAAATAATTTTAGTTAAATGCTTTATTTAATTTATGTATTTCAGTCAATAAATATCCTCTGAAGAATTATAGCATGTTTAGAGTGAATTGGACGTGAATTATTAGGTTGATATTAAGTAATAAAATAATTATTTTACAGTCTTTAAAACGTGTTCGAATAACGGGAATCAAATTTAAAATTTCTGCTGGAGATGGTGAGATTATTTAGCTTTCTTTGGATGATACAAATGACTTGCACATTGCGTCTGTTAATCTTACAAAACTATCTCAACTCGCCAATACCTTTATTTCAGTTTATATTTATTTCATGTTGCCACGGCCGCGTGGTAAGGTCTCGGCTTCGGAACCGGAGGGTTTCAGGTTCGAGACCCAATTCCACCAAAGAACCGTCGTGTAAGGGGATCTGTTGCACGTTAAATCCGTCCTCACCAAACGTCCTCCCGCTGGTGTGGTGTGGTATGGAGAGGGGGGTGCCAGTTCAGGTGTCGGCCTCGTCATCTGACCGCGGTTCAAGATGACGAGGTCCGTCCCAAAATAGCCCTAGTGTTGCTTCAAACGGGACGTTAATATAACTAAACTAAACTTCATGTTACCACGAATAAATTTGTCTATCCAGTAAGTAGCATTCTTATATTCGCTCGTTCCATCATGGCACCTTTATACTTGAAAAAATTTCTTTCTCTCCTCTTATTTTATTTTATATTTTCCCGATCTTCTTCCACTAAAAATTTTTTCCTCCTTCAGAGGGGGCTTCCTTTTGTTCTAAATTGAGTAATCTTGTATTTTAAAATACGTTTCTGGGATAAAAGCGTCTGAAAGTAAGTTTGTCATTCCTTTTAGTGCCCCTTCCTTGAAAGGAAAGAGCAGAATTTTATTTACTATTTCCACTTTCACGGGAACTGTTCCTCGTGTCGCCTTTTGAAATGTTTGTTATCGGAATGGCAGCGTATTTCCCTGTGGAGGAAATTTTTAAGAGGATGGTTCATCTTCCGACCCTATTCTATTTAGAAACTACTTTTCAATGTTTGATTCCTCATGGAATGCTACGAATGTGCAGAAATAAATTATCTTTTAAATCGGTTTCTCCCTCTTTTAGTGTTTGAGATGTCTATATCAATTTAATTCATTTGCTGTCTTAATAAATTTGTCAGTCTTAAATGATTAATGCTAAAATAACTTTTATTATACTTTCAGATTAAATGAGATGAAATAGAAAGCAAAATGACTGATTTTCAATTTTATTGTAATTAATATTTGTGGACAAGTACTTTTGTACTGCATGTCAATAAGACATGCAGTTACAGTATAAATTCTAAAAACGTATCGAATTTTATTCGTCTAGCTTTCTGCATTTTGTAGTTTCCTTATTTACTTCCTTTGAGACAGAAAAATTTCCTTTTCATGGGATGCATTCGAAATTTGATAGAAATTTCATGGTTTTGCTCTTTGTACTATAATAAACTAAACATAACTCAGTAGCACAACAACCCTAAGTGGGCCAAGGCCTATAGTGCCCATATCTGCTTTCTTGACCGAGGGCTCTGGAGTGCGAGGCACATGTCCCGGTTAGGTGGTCAGTCTAACGCGGAACTCCTAGTGTTTAGTTCCCAAGTATGCTTGGTCCTCAGTTTATCGACCTACTGAAAGAAGGATGAAAGGCTGAGGTCAAACTTGTCCAACCTGAGAATCGAACCACGGACCTGTGCGTTGGAAGCCACCGGGCTTCATTCTTCGTACTATTGTTAAAGAAAAATTAATATGCGTTTTGGTCACTTTCTTGTTGATCAAATGAAGCCAAAATTTAACTCAGAATTACAATTTTGTAAACTTTATTAATCTAATTTGTTGTCATTTTGAATGATCGCTTTTACATGAATATGAATGTACAAACTGACAAACATCCTTTATTCTCTTGATGGTTGTTTCAAAATTTTATCGACACAGATTTGCAGTTTATATTCCAAAATCGTGCACCATGCTTTATTCCTCTAGTTCCTCGCGTTTTTTAATTATTGTGTCCATTTGCACTCGGACCGACTGACACATTCTTTTTGTGAATGGATTTTAATGTAATTTTTCATGGAAATCTACATATTGTATTTAAAGACCACATTCTAAATTTCTGCCATCTTACTCGAGATATTTTTGAGTTATCGTGTGTTTAGAATAGATAGAGTGAAAGACATAATTCCAAAAATGTCTTATTTTTTAATTCAAAGAGATTTCGAAAAGTGTAAATTCACGAAAATTTCGAAATTGAATTATTTGACGACTACAATACTTTTTTTTAGTATAATTCATACACAAGAATGTAAAAACATTTTTTTTTTAATATTAAAAAAAATTATAACATCCCTTTTAATTTTTGAACAAAAAATAACGACTTTGCAGGGTCCCAATTTTTTTTAAAAAAGAATTTATTAATATAATTAATATACAAGAAACTAAAAAAATGATTTTTAATATTTAAAAAATATATATAACATTTTTATTATTTGAATAAAAAAATCTGTTTTGTAGAGACCGAATTATTTTTTAAATAAAGAACTCTGCTGCAGGCAAGCGAAATTCTCATGCTTTCATTTTCCGTATCAAAATTTTTTTATAAAGAACCAAAAAAAAAGGAATTCTTATCTACTCCTATGCATTCCCTTTTCAAATGATCTCCATATTTAACCTCTCCCCGCATTTTGTGTTTTATTGCGCACTCTGCTGACCATTATCATGTAAATTACATGCTTACTATGGAAATGAGATCAAAACTACACCCGCAAATTTATTAACTACTCGCAAAAGTAGTTCAAGTCATCGCCTCTTTGAATTTCCGGTTTTCGGTGCACCAAAACTTTTTCGCCAACTGCTTCTTTCTTTTCTACCTTCCGCTTTTGCTTTTTCCCGCTGAATCGAAATCAATAGTTCTCTCGATAAAGTATAGAAACTTTTCTCTGTCGATAAGCTTCAATTACATAACTTAACTGTGGCGAGTTTCTTGAACTGAAAGTCAAACTTTTATCGAGGTTCACTGCTTGGACGCATTTTAAAGCTAAATTACCGATTTGTTGAGTTTGCTGTTCTTATATATATATTTGATAGAAAAATAAACTTTTCCTATTTTTATTTTCTCTTTTCTTAAACTAAATGGAGAAAGAAAAAGAATTATGATCGGTCTAAAAGTCCAACCTATATTTTTTTTATGATGCTATTCTTTTTAGACTTTTTAGAATCGGAAAATTCCAATTTTCGTATTATGTCTATCGGATTATCTCTGAACAGCTCAAAAAAGCGTTGAAGTTTGCTATATGATCTTTGTGTGAAAAATGTCACTTTGTTTGAAATCCATTTGCGACAAAATCTGTCTCCCTCCCTCGAAACGAGTGTATATATACAAGATAAATAAAAATCTTAAGGAAGTGTGTGGATAAAATTTAGAACGTTTTTCAATACCTGAAATGTTGATTATATATACAATTTTGGATCATATTTGATAAAAAGTAGACCGTCTGCTAGCCTATATTCTCTTCAATAAAAATGCAAGAACTTAGCTAAATCAAATTTGTTATATGTAATAATAACGTGTGAAAATATATCGTAAATTTGAATGAAATTTTGGACTGTATCAGTGAAAAGAAATTCTCAAAAATGCGTATTTCCTTTTCTTCGTTTTTCTCAAAACGCATAGTAGTATGTTAGTATACTTGAAAATGAGGAAAAAATATTCCTATTGTCGATATTGGTTATTTTATTGCGTAAGCCTTGTAATGGATTTAAATGTGGTTTTTGAAGTTTTTTACGTGTTTCTCTTCGGAATGCAAATTTTAAAGCGGAGAAATGAACAATTGCTTGTGTTAGCCAAATAAAACACTCTGAAAGCTATTTAATTCACAAAACAAAATAAAAATATCTTTCAAACCTTTTATTGTATCTTTAAGCTATAGGAAATGTAGCTGGGTGTGTAGGTTTTATCCAATGAACAATTCTTGGGTGCATTTTGCTCATTTATTTTGGCAATTCGACATCACACACATAAAGTATGTCCGGACATCACACAACATTTAGGATAACACAACATTTCCCATTCAACATTGCCGAACAACGAACGAGGTGTATGCCTAATAACACCATTTTAGCACAGAACAGAATGGAAGTGAGAAAAACAAGTGCTCGCTATTCCTCTCAAACTATATAGTTTAGCGAGTACATGTAGCGCCATCTATTAACAGCATTAATTAGCTTATTTAGAATATGAATAATCACACAAAATAATTACGAGAACAGGAACTAAATCATTTGACAACTACTTTGAATATCAAAAATTAGCAGGCACAATGCTAGCGTCTTGGTGACTACGTTTCATTTCTATAAATCTTGAATGCATAATTTCATGTTCAACAAAAAATGTTTTCTAGAATCAAATTGGTATAGAAATTAAAGTAGTGCTATTTTAATATCCTTGCATGAGCCGTGGTTATTATATATATGAATCTTTCTAAAGGAGTCAAGTTTTAAAAGAATGCCATTAAAAACGTAACTGTACGCATCTTTTTACTTAAATACAACTATTTTAGTAGTGTAATTTTGCATTCTTATTCTTTTTTATAAACAATATAGATTTTTTCTCATTAGAATTGAACAATGGGAGAAAATCGCACAATTAAATGTTAGATGAACAACGAAAAGGATTTGAATTTCATTACAGTAATGTAAAGTATTATTAACAAGTTATATAAAATTATTAGAAAGTTAAAAATATCCACAATTTTCAATTTATTAAAATGTCAAATTTTTGGTCTTTAAAATAATGTAAAATTATTTTCGAGCTTCTATATTTTCGGTAGTCATTGTTAAAAAACGGCAACATTGGTAATTAATTAAAATTCTAGTTAAAACTTCAAAAAATTCCATTTTCCGATGTATATTCCTTCTTTGCAAAATATACACTGGAAAAATATCGTAATTCTAAGTTAACTTTTCAAATAATTTTTTGAACCAAAATTCAGCTTTGTAATATGCATTTGTGAAAGAAAGCGTTTAATCAAAAAGTCCTATAATCAAACAATTACTGTTCACAAATGTGGCGTACAAATCCATGCTTGTGGAATTATTTATTCGGAACAACTCGGTTCAGCTATAAATCGACTAAATAAAGATCTCAAACTGGCATTATTGAATTTCTGCACTTAACAAAACAATGGCGTTCAACCTGCGCCCCAATGAATATTTATTTTCTTCGTAAGATCGACAGATAACTGCTCTGCAAGCTCAAGCGAGCATATCAATTTTCTTGAGCGCTTTCGCAATTTCGCGACTGCTTCGGGATTCCGAAAGGAGCTACCAATTTGTTTACCCGAACTCTAAAAGCTACTTTCCGTGGAGAAATTCCATTTGTATTCTTCCACGATTCTTGCGAGAGAATCAAATAAATCTTTTTCGTATCGTCTGTAAATAGCAACAAAGAAATCAGTCACATCTTCAGTACGCTCACGTGGATTGCACAACAGATAGTAAACGAAAAAAAAAAATTGTTATAACCTTACATAAACCTTTTGGAGACAGAAAATAAAAATAGAACGAATGTCCTCGTGATTTAAAGAAAGAATAATCATAAAAAGGGCGCCAGATATTTCTTTCTATTTCCCCACACAGTTATATGGAATTGGAATAAAATTCCTTCCTCAACTCCTTTTTCAATGAAATTCTCCACTTTAAGGGAAAGAACGGTTTCTCTTCAGTGTATATAAAGGAGTTTTTCTTTTCCCGATTTTTCGATATATTTTCCCTTCTCCAGGAATTTACGGAACAATGGCTTGTTCCGGAAAGTGTATCGTAAAAGTGCTGCCTCGCAACTTTACGATCTCTCGGAGTCAATGCCTCTCGCAGAAAGTAAAAGAAGAAATTTACAATATTCTTGAAGAGGGCGTAATATTATAAGAGTCGCGCAGAATATAATAACTTCCAATCTTTCTTTTTCAGTTCAGAAGTTTAAAACCTTATTGATAAATAAAGTCATAAGCGTTTGCTGTAAGACCAAAAGATTTTATTTTTGGTTCAAATCAAAAATTTTCGTCCAATCAGTTTCTTTCTTTTTACCATTTTCTTTACCTTTTTCTTTCTTTCTACCATTTCTTTTTACCATTAGATGATTATCCAACAATAAACCCTAAATGCCTAGACGTCTAGAATAAGATTTAAACCATGTTGCCTGTTGTCACCATTAGGATATATGCTAAAATTAGTAATAAATCCATGTACAAAATGTACATTAGAAAATAAAAGGGAACATCTCTAACTTGATTATCGCATCTTCTTAAAATTGGTGTTGATGAAATTGGCTTAGAGAGACAGCTTTGTTGAGATAGGCAAACTGATTGAGTTCATTAATGTAATTAATTAATTATTCTCTCGAAATTTTTCTGCTACGGAATTGAATGTTTTTTAATAATCCGATTCAACAGATATCTTTGTATTAAATTTAGTTTCGAAATTCTTAATTCTTCTTGAGATACACTTAATTTTGTTTGCCGAGAACTCTGCCCCCCCTCCCCGAAAAAAAACTAAGTCGCCGGGGACTGTATAGTAATCAAATTTCAGTTTGTTAATAGCAAAATAAGTCTTTTTTCGTCTTTTTATTCTCAAGAACTTGGAAAAATAAACATGATTCAGATGTATCCTTAATATGAGTGACTTTTCAAAATGCAAATATATTTTGTTTTTATTGAAATATTGAAACATTTCCATTACTTTTATAATCCATGCATCATTTAGCCTTTTAGGAGATTTAATCCTAAGAAATTAACTTGCATCTTAATTTTTATGGCGAATGAGATGAATTCAATAAACAATTTTATAAAACGCTGATTGGTGAGATGCAAATACCGTAAAAACACTTTAAACCAATGAAACTAAGATATTTATTAAAAGGAAGGCATCTTTTTTTCAGGTCGATATTATTGTTAATCGGATTAAAGATTTATTAAGTCTTAGAGGAGTATTTCATTATAATAAAAATATGGCACGTTTGGAATATTAAATATTTTTCTGATAGCACTAAAATAATAAAGTTTTAAGTTACGAAAATATTACAGAAGTTAATAGCAGGTTGAAAATTCATTTGTTTGGTTGCATGAGAGTAATATTTATAGAAATGGAACATTAATTGGAATGAACTTTTTTTAGTTCTTCATATATAAATTAAACAAGGCAGAGAGTTGTAGTTTTTAAATAAATTTATACTAAATTTCAGCAAATCCTCATATTTCGGGGAAGTCTCGGTTCGAAATTAAAAAGAGCCTTATTCCATATCTTTACAAACACGCTAATTCAAAATCGCTCAAAAATTGATAGAGAGCTAGAAATTAATGTAAAAACCGAACATGAAATTTCATGCTTTTAACTCAAAGTATTTTTCAGTTCTCTTTATATATTTTGAGTATGCACTTCTAATGACCCAAAATTGGAAACTTTAGAAATTTTAACTTCCATTTATTTTATCTCGGAGATACAATTTCACTGCGAAATTCCGATAGAGATTTTGTTGACACGTGTGACTTAGGAAACAAAATTTTATGTATCTTTGAAACACCTGTATAGACGCCAGGGATTCTTACACCTTCGTTCGTGGTATGGGAAAACAAAGAAAAAGGATTTTGGAACGGGTGTTGGCTATAATTAAATAAAAAGGGGGATTTGAATCAGGTAAGAGAAAATTTTAGAATAAAATATTATGGGCTAATTTGATATAAAAATTAGGAAATTAAGATATAAATTGGATTTAAAAATAACATTACATACACGCACACTTTTTTGCTTTCTTGCAATTCTTTTGAAATATGAAAAAAGACTGAACAAAGTTTTACTAGCTCATATATTGTATCACTTCATGTATTACGTCTTCTGCACACGTATACGATAGATATTTTCTTATAAAAACATGAAAAGAGAATGGTGAAATTTAGATGTTTTTCTGGAGAAAAAATCCTTTTCATCAGGATATGTTTAGATTTCATCTCGTAGTAATTTAAAAGTAAAGATAAACAAAATTGATTTGCTGGAGAAAGAAGCTTCATTTTCTTATTTTAAAAGTTGTTTCCCACAAAAACGTACTCTTCCTTTCATTTCTTAAACAGAATCAAAATATATATATTTTTAATTTTCATCTATAAATAGTAGCGAAGAACTCATAGCATCTTCAGTTTGCTTATGAATCACATAGTAGATAACAATCCATAAGGTGGCGGCGGTGCTCTTAGGGGTGGACTTTTATAACCTCATGAGGAAAAGCATAAACCTTTCTTCGACAAAAGTAATGTCCTTGTGATTTAAGAAAAGAAAAATCATAAAGAAGGCTGAAGATATTTCCTTCTCTTTTTCCTCCGCTCATAAGAATAAGATTCCTTCTCCAAACTTTTTCAACGGAATTCACCATATTAAGGAGTATAAAGATTTTCTGCCTGTGTGTGTATGTAGAAGAATTTTTTACTCTTTCGATTTTTCGAATATATTTCACCCTCTCCAGAAATCCGTGGAACAATGGCCTGCTTTGTTACGTTTCGGACTATTGCTGAAAGTGTACCATAAAAGTGCTGCCTCGCAACTTTACGATCTCCTGGAATCAATGCTCCTGGCAGAAGAAAAGGAGGAGACAATCTCTCTGAAGGGGGCATAATATCGTTTGAGCCGCCCTGCGTATAATAACTTTCTTCCGGAGATCCATTTGGATATTTTTTCCCGCTCTCCACGGAAAAGATAAAACCTTATTGTCAAACAATTTCATGAGTGTTTGCTGAGAATTATTCCGAGAGACAAAAGAGTTTCATTATTTTATTGTTGACAGAAAGCAAATGCGGTGTTGAATTCTGTTTTCCAAGCTGTCGTTTTATGTTAAAGCAGTTTTTAAGATCTTTGAATTCTGCATTCATTTTTGCTGATTTCGCAAAAACTTAAGTTAATCTTTGAAAAAGAAGCAATTACTGCAAAATGGAGAATCATGTTTAATCTTGCAAAGTAGGCATAGGAACTTTATTTATATAAAATGTGGCAGTGAAACGAGTTTTATTATATATTTTAAAAGAAAAATTGGCTTAAGCTTGGGGAAAATGCTCGAAGCTTTTGCGTAGACATTAAGATTTAGCACAAAAGTTCTATTAATGTGCACATTTGTTCTGCGGATATTTTAAATATAAGTATATAAGAATAAGTATATAAATATGATCTTCTAGAAATCTATTGGACTGCTAGGATTAGTTTTGACAGTACAAAAAGACAGCGACTCTCTTATACCAAAATCTCAGCAGAATTGCTGGCTCCACATGGGGTCCGAAAAAAGAATTCAGGCGTCATCTCTACTTCACCGTTGCTTAGAGAATGATCCTACATGGAGCATCAGCTTGGGTCTATCCTCTCTCATCCCGACAACAAAGAATCCTAATCTCAATACAGAGAAAATTTCTCCTGAGTATTTCTGGAGCATTCCGAACAACATCCACGGCAGCACTGCAAGTTATCGAAGGAATTCTTCCACTTCACATCAAAGCGCAAGCAGAAGCAACCTATGTAAGAGTAAGTCGTCTTCAATTACCTAGCCATTTTCAGAATATAACATTCCATCCTGAGAACTTCGAGATAAAATGCTCTCACACAAAAATCTTCCCCTGAAACTTTCTTCTTAAGGACATAATTTCCCTCAAACAAGAATTCCAACCTACAAACAAGACGGATATTTTTACAGATGGATCCAAAATCGAGGGAAAAACCGGCTTTGCCTACTGCGTATTCCAAAACGAACGAATTACTCATCAGTGGCTCGGCAAACTTAACGAAAAGGAATTCTGTCTTTCAAGCAGAGCTACTGACCATTAAGGAAGCATGTAAATGGGCTAGCAAATACGATCATAACGCTAAAATATGGAGTGATAGTGAGTCCAGCTTAAAAGCGATCAGTTCATTCACCACCTCAAGCCCAATTGTTCAGGAAATTCAAGCCATTCTGCTCCACCAACCTTCTATTAATTTAGGATGGGTTAAAGCACATGTAGGCCACAACGGGAACGAGGTTACAGATTCCCTAGCCAAACAGGCCATTTCTGCAGGTAAGCCCGTTCAATACCCAGCTCCTAGAAGACATCTGAAAAGTATTGTAAATGAATTGAGCCTACAGCGATGGCAAGAAGAATGGGACAATGGCTCAACTGGCAGAAACATCCATCAAATAATCTCAAAAGTGTCCTTTAACCCATCATCTTGGAATAGGCTTGACATTATCTTTGCAACTGGTCATGACCCTTTCCCTTCATATTTCAAGAGATTCCATATTAAAGGATCTGATCAATGTGGCTGCGGCGAAGTAGGCGATCCCCTTCATTATGCCACTAACTGCCCTCTCACCACATCTTTTCATCTCAAAAAAATCCCACCCACGACCTAGAAAATATCTGGTGGACCAACGTTATGAGAAATAAGATGTCCAAGGTTAAAATTGGAAATCTTGTGCGATTCCTACAAGAGAACGAGGAATTGATTTCCCCAGACCCAAGACCAGTATAGATTTTCGTTTCATTTCTCAACCAAGCTCTTCTCCAGAATATATTAACTTCAATAGATTTCATCTACTAATGCTTTCCACCGAACACCTCTCTCATCATTATAATATTGTATATAGTTACTTTTTATGTGTATTGATGATATTTTGTCTTTTTATGTGTATTTCTTTTATCTTAATAAATACTCCCACGTATATCCTTTCAACCGACAGGGGATCCTAGAGATTCCAAGTTCGGGGATATTCAGTGGCGAAAGAAAGAAAGTACAAAAAGACAATTTATACGACAAGTCCCGCTATTGGACTATATCATATACACTAATCTATTGATTTAATAAACTATAACATGCCACTTGAGTAGGGCTAATAGAAACAATGGTGCCATCTTTCTTTCATTTTCAGTGGAGAATACTCTCAACCTCAAATCCTCTAGAGTACCCGTTATTAGAATTGGTGTACACTGAAAGACATTGAAAAAAATGCATGTTAAAGGTTACTTGTTACTACACAATACAAGATACACAAAATATGTAATATGTTAATATGTAATGTATCATTGTAAGATTATATAATGCAGAGTATGTTTGATGAAGAATGATAAGTTCAGGGGATTTGTAGTCAAGTTATAATTTTCTTGAAGAAAGTTTCATTGGTAATACCAATGAAACTTTGACTTAAGTAAACTGAATTTTCGTGGGAATGAAGAAATTATTCTAAAGAAATGAGATCTCCGATATTTTCCTCTGGTTTCTATTCAAAATCATTAAGTTTCATTCTGAATGGCTCCATCCCAGCTTAAAAGTTAGGTGCTACCCTTAAAAATTGACTGATAAGCTAAATAAACAGAAATGCAATTTTTTTCTCTTAACCAGCCAGTATAAAGACGATCTACTTTCAAAAGATACGCGCTCTCCCAACTTCAACTGAGAATAATACCTAAAAGAATGCACAGGGCTCATTTTTTTAAAAAATTTATTAAAGTCTAGTTTTAAATCAACACTAGAACTATTTTAGGACGGATATTTGAATTCTTGCATAAAAAAAATTCTGATATCGAACTCTCTCAAATCGAAATATTTCAGTGAAATGTCCAGTTAATGTTTAAAATGCTGATTAAAAATAGGCGTAAAGGTAAAATTTTACTATTTTAGAAATTTATCAATTGTTTAAAAAATCTTGTGATTATTGTAGGAAAATATATTATTAAGTTCTTCATATAAAAAAAATGAGTAATACTTTTATGCAGTTTATAAATTTTGGAATTCGACTGATAAATAACATAAAAAAGAATGAAAAAACATTTATAAAACCAAAATATTTTTAAAAAATTGGGAAAGGGGTCTTAAATTAAAAGCTTTTGCTTTAATTTAAAGGTTTATCAAAAGATTGCTAAAAATTTTTCAAAATGTTTAAGAAATATATATAACCTACTTCATGGACTAAAAACTAAATTGCATTCCCAGAATTGGAGTTCAATTAATACATAACCTGAAATTATCAATTTTTTTTCGTATATATTGAAGCATTTAAACAATTATAAATTATTTCTAATTGAATAGATTGCTTATTTTCTAGTTCAGGAATTACGGAACATACTGAGAAATTATTGTACCGAATTTAAACAAAAAAGTGCATTAAATTTCAATATATGAAGTTTCTTGTAAGTAAATTCTACCAAAATTTAGAATGTGTGAAAATAGTATCCAAGAATGTAAAACCCCATTAAAGTAAACACTTTGCGGGGCCGTGGGGATCTAATGGCAAGTTCTCGGCTTCGGAACCGAAAGGACTGCAGATTAGATTCTACCGTAGAACTGCCGTGTAAGCGGGCATGGTTCACGTTAAAACCGTCGGGGCCAAACTTCCTAACGCTGGTGTGGTGTAGAAGCTTGGAGGGGGAGTGCCAGCACAGGCGTCATCCTTGTCATCTAAGCGCGGTTCAAAATGACGAGGTCCGTCCCAAAATAGCCCTAGCGTTGCTTTTAAACGGGACGTTAATATAACTAAACCAAAACTAAAGCATGCATTATGTTAATATAAAAATCAAGTTAATTTCCCAGATAATGAAGTAAACTATTAAGAATACCAAATGAAAATTTTGTTAATATTTTTGCAAAAAAAAAAAAAAATCAACTTTTTACAATTCACTTAAATTAAACACACGTTAAAAATCCCGACTTTGTTACTTCTAGATTAGTAGGCGCTTAACCAGTAAAGGTTTTAGATGAAATGTCTGAATAAATTAAATTTAAACGTAAATATAGAATCTATATTTATGTAATGCTATATTATTTCTTGTTTCCAGATCGTAGAAAAAAATTATTTTTTTTCCTGACATATGGTTGAATGCTTGGGAGCAAAATGACTTTTTTTTATTATTATTGTTAAACTGAAGTATTTGTTTGCTTCTTCTAAGCGTTTTTCCCTCCGGACTTTATGAAAAGATTGCCTGGCGTCCCCGGAAGCGGAAGTTAAAAATCTTTTACTTTTCTTTCAAGTATCGCAACTTCCAAACAGCGATGGAGAATAGATATCGAATTGTCTTTCACATTTCATTTCGATCGCACGTTGAGGTATATGCTGCTTTTTTTTATTTATTTATTTAAACAAAAGCAAACAATCAAAATCGATTTAGGCAGCCATGCCGTAAATATCAACATGCATGAAAAGAAAATCATTCTAAACACGGAGTACTTCGAATCTATAGCTACTAATTTGGACATCTTATTACTTCTTGGTTATTAGAAACTCACCAGAAGAGGATTTTTAAATACGTTTGTTTGATTTTTAATGAAAAATGAATCGGCATTTTAGCGTTTACTGCCTAATAATTTCGGATTATTTAATTGTACCAAATATCTGTTACGCTTCTTTAAAAGTGAAAAAATTAGCTTTGCATATCCGTATAATTTTTAGGAACTTTTAAAAATTAATTTTAAACACAATTTTTAATAATAAAATGACTTGTTATAATAAAATTTTAATCAAATGCAAAACGATCAAATCAAGTGTTTCATTAAATATTTCCCTCTTGTAAGTTTAAAGTAAATGCCAACGTTGTGATAAAAAATTTTTAAATTTGAATATTGACCTCAAAGTCGAATCTTTCATTTTCTTCCTATTTGCATCAATGTTGTTTTAATTCGTCCTGTTAAATGCATGTCAAAATATCGTTTCGAGCAGATTGTAATGACTTATTTAATATAAATAATCGAGTGCAGTCTGAAACGTTTATTAAAATAATATGTATCGATATCTCGTTAAAAATATGACATGTTTGACATAATTACATACGCATATATAACAGTAAATATAGATACATAACCATAATATCCTTTTTATATACTCAAACGAATAAATATATACACATACGTATGCCCACAATTAGGGGTAAAGTTCCTTTTTAAAAAGAATATATTTCTTGCAGCACTTTTAATTTTTTAAGGCGACGAATCTTCACTAATTAAAAATATACAAAATAAAATTGAAAGCGCGCGC
>JAPMOR010084811.1:224026-252539 GCA_026543865.1 Argiope aurantia
CACACACACACACACACACACACACACACACACACACACACACACACGTTTTATTCTAGGTGGAATTCGTTGTTAGATTTATCTTGGTTTTCTTTTCTGAGACACGCGAAACTATTTGCGATGCCTTACTTCATTTCGGAAACTATCGTTTGCATTTCAAAAATAAAATCATTCTCAATGTTTTTTCACTGGCTTCGAAGCAACTACTCGACTTTTTCAGTTCGATACGATTGAAATCTGCACATAATATCTTCTTTACATTTTTTCCTCCAGCCTTCTTCAATATTTTACCTGCAGGCACGTAAGCTGAATCTATTCGCCTGAGATCTAAATCGCAAATGATGTGATCTTTTTAAGCGCAAAAAGCTATTAAATAAAATCTGAAGGAACTTTCATTAACTGTGAGCCATTACGGAGGTTGGAATGACGTCACAAAAAAATCTGCGAGAAAGAATAGCCTCGAACGCAGTTACGCGAAAACACGGACAAAAGATTGCACTTCACTTCAGTTTGAAAGCAGAATTAATCACTTTTTAAAAAAGGGGAAGTCGATTTTAACGGTAGGATTTAATAGCGTCGTTGGAAGGAATTTATTCTTTTCAAATTTTGATTTTTTTAATCTTTTTTTTTTCTTTCTTTTTACCTGTTTTTTTTTACTTTCCTTGCATAAAATAAAATAAACCTTTTAAAATAGCCTCCTCAAGTTTTCACAATGTTAGAATATTCCACTTGTTTAATGAGATAATAAATAACATTATTTTGATGGTATTTTTATTTGGTCTGTTTTCCCAAGAATTTTAGTTTTAATTGTGAATTCTTAACTGATTTTGCTTTTCTGAGATTAAACAAAATAATCTCTTCAAAGGACTCTTAGAATATTAGAAAATTCCATTTAATAAATGATGTAATAAATTACATGGTTTAAATGATATTCATATTTAATGTTGTATTTTTACGAAAATTTCCGAATGTTAATTGGTAAATTTTTTATCAATTTATAATAGATTTAATAAAAAAAAGTACTCTTTTTTTTGCTATATCGTTTCTTTTCGATATTTATTATTTGAAAATTCATTGAATATTATTTTTTGTGATTTGATTATAAAAATAAAGGGATGTTATATACGTGTGCTTTATATCATTGATTTTATGGTGAGCTCATATAGAAGAATTGTAATCAAATAAAATTTTGATATGTTTGATAAATTTGTGTAAAATATTTTCTCAGAACCAGCTCTGTATATAAGTATCACCCAACGATGGAGATAATGCTCTTTTGGAGTCGGATTTTTTTTTTTTATGTGTGCGGATAATGATACAAGCTTGAAAAAGAATTTGTTTTTATTATGCAAGCTTGCAGTTAGAATACGGCAGCGTGTATAAACGCATATTGCACCTTACTATTTCTGATCGTAGATCACTTTTTGTTTCAAATCGATTTTAGTGACATTAGCTTTAATTTGAGTGTTTCTTTAACATTATAGAGTCACCGGATTGTAAATTCCACATTTTAATTGCTCGATTGCATCAAAGATTAATGAGCTGAGGTCTGCTGATATTTTCTTTCAGCATTATTTTTATTATGTGTTTGAAATTGCTTTTCCGTCGAAACACGATTTTTGGAATCTAATTTTTTTATACTTGAGATTAATTTTCTTTTATGTAATAATTCTATAATATTTTTAATTTGACAGGCGCTTTTTGTATAAATTTATTCGTCTTATTTTTAATTTACTCCCATTTATTTTACTTCACATTGTTTGGTTAAATTAATTATTTCATGAAGTTCAACTTTTATTGTCTCAAGCCTGTATCGTACCTAATTTTTTCTGTTACTGAATGACTATTTGTTTGAAAGTTCATAGACATTGACTGTTCATAGATTTGACTGTTGACATAGATTTGACTGTTCATAGACATTGTGTATAGAGAAGACTGCAGAGATTTTTTGATGTAATAATTCTGTAATATTACATAAAAGAATCTTCGTTTAAACAGAATTTTAAACAAACACTTTTTTTGTATAAACTTGTTCATTTTACTGTTCATTTGATCGTACTTATTTTACTTCTAAAGAATTCATTGGTTTTGAATCTCCAGTAGAACTCATTATTTTATGAAGTTCGGCTTTTTTACTGTTCCAAGCCTGTGTCATGCCTGATTACTTTCAGTTAGTGAATCATTATTTGTTCCCAAACCGATTTCGGTAATTATTTTGGATCTGAGTATTCGTAAAAATTGTGGATAGAGAAGATCGCACTGTAAAGATTCTTTTACGTAATAATTCTGTAATGTTTATTAAATGACAAATATTTTTTGTATAAATTTGTTCATTTTACTGCTCATTTAATCACATTTTTTACTTCTTGTTGTTTGGCAGGATTCATTATCTTATGATGTTCAGCTTTTTTTCGTTCTAAGCCTGTATCATAAATGATTTATTTCTGTTCATGAATCGCAGTCTGTTTCTAACCGATTTTAATAATTATTTTGAATTTGAATATCCGTTAACGCTATGATAGAGACCACTGCATATAAAGATTCTTTTATATAATTCTGTTATATTTTTAAAAAGACAAACACTTTTTGTATGAATTTTTTCATTCTATTTATTATTCATTTAATCATACTGATTTATTTATTGTTTGTTTGATAGAGTTCATTATTTTATAAAGTTCAGCTTTTTTATTTTTTCCCCAAGCTCGTAGCATGCCTGATTTCTTTCTGTTAGTGAATCCCCATTTGTTTCAAACTGATTTTAATAATTATCTTGGAACGGAGTGTTCGCAAACACTGTGGAGAGAGAATATTACACTGTAAAGAAACAAAACTTTTAATGTTGCTCTACATTTAAAGGGTGCCACTAATAATTTTATTTTATTTCTTATTCGTGAGATTTTCTAATATATAATACTTCCGTTACTTAATCTGTGACAATCAGATCCGAGATATTGTTAACAGGATAACAGTCTGTCTAGACGGACGCATCTTCTAGTCACATAAAGATTTAGGTTATTCAAAGACTGGGAGATAAATTCCTTTTTGCCACGACCTCCCTCCTTCGGTACTGATACCAAAGAACTCGTTGCACTGCGATGCTGATGCGGGTTAAACTAATTGGCGAGGCACAGTGCCACGCCTGCAGCGACGAGCACTAAGGAGATGATGACCACAATTAAGGAGAGGCTAAAGAATTAAGAACATTCGCTGACGTTTGATTTCCGCGACTAATTCCATTGGGAGATAGGGACACCACCTGCTCATTGTAATTGTTCTTTGAAGACAGAGGATACGTAGGAAATTGTATTAAGGTGCGGGTTGCTAAATAAAAACGTGATACTGCTAATTCAGCAAAAGTAAAATTAGCAAAAGCTAATTTAAGCCGTCGTCCAATTAGTTTCGAATCACTTGCTGGTATGAAACTTATTACTTGAAATGAAACAGAGATAAAAATCCTACGAAGTAAAGTTAACCAAATTATTCTTGTTTCAAATAAAATTCAGCGAACATACTTTTATATGAGGTAGTGTTTGTTGATGGGATGTTCAAAAGTTATTGGATTTAAATTCAGAGATCTCATACAATCATGCCTCTCTTTAAGGGTATGTCTCAAAACGAGTGATTCTCATGACAAGCAAGGTAAAATATAAAAACAAGCAATGTTTCGCTGAGAGAGTGACGAAGACACACCGTGACATCACATGCTGGGTCGATCTGAGATTCGGTATTAGTCAGTTCTGAGTACTTGTTTGGGTGTGGTCTCTCCAAAACTTTCTCACATACTCTCTAACAAATTCATCATGCAGAGGAAACCTTACATGGCATTGGTTTACAGTAGTTGCGGAATATGAACTTTTGGCCCGAATTTAGCATTTTTCCTGAAGCTATCGTGTTATCCTTGGCGAGTAATCCCTGGCATGTGGTTAATAATATCCGAAAGTTGAATTTGTGTTTTAGACATGTTTTTTTCAACCTATCGCAGCAAAAAATTGACACAAAGCTGCAACTGTATTTCAAAAAATCTCGTACCAAATTTCATATATTTAAATCATTGTGTTTTTGAATGATCGTATTTCTAAAAGTACAAATCGAAAGGCTGTCAACCCACCGTTGCATTTAGCTAAACATTTGACAAGTGCCTATGCTATAGATGTTAAATTCGTGCATTAAATTTAATCTCTTATCGTTTTCTAATTATCGTGTTAACTTATATTCGAACAGCCGGACAGACGGAATTCCTCTGAACAGAGGCGATTTTGTGTTATTTTTGTCACAGACGACAGACGGATGGACGGAAATGCTATCAAAAATGTGTTTTTCAGATTCAGGGAGGTCTAAAACGTGGAGATTTGTCTAAATCATGAATTTCAATATTTTGACGATTACTATGCTTTCTTTATACACAGTATACAAGAAATAAAAAAAATGACTCTCTTAATAAGCGATATTTTGCTGAGCGAGTCGCGAGGAGACACCGTAACGTTAAATGGCCACTTGGTCTGTAATTCATATATTAGTCAGCATTGAGTGTTTGCTTGAAATGGATTCTTATTTCAGGATGAAAGAAACTTGGGTCGGATAGCACTGCCGAGCATTATTTGAGGAGTTTCAGAAAGTGGAGTTTTAATCGACGAGATTATGTTTCTGGGCCGACTAAGTACTAAGCTTTCGTTACGATAAGAATATTGGTGAGGAAATTCTAGAATAATAAGCACAGATTAATTTTAAGTGTCATGAGGAGTTTCCATAAATTACTTTGGAAAACAACTAATTTGTATTGCAAATACAAAGCGTTTTTTTACAAAAGATTATAAAAATCAATCTGGAATATTAAAAAAAAACATTGTTCATTTTATGACAATGAAAAATATAAGGACATATTTATAATAAATTATACGAAAAAGTTATTTTTATTAATGTATAGATTGCACAGTCCACTTTTCGTATTTCATTACTATGTATCCTTTATAGTTTGGGGATTTGTAGCTAATCTTTTTCATTCTATATAGATCTATAATTATTATTTGACCTTTTATTAGTTAACTCTTTTATTTTTTTAGTCAAATGCCAGTTGAATCATTTTATCAAATTAGGAAAGAAAATATCAGGAAAGAATTGCACAAAATATTTTAGAAACACAAACACACACTTTTAATTTGGAACACTTAAGTTCAGAACTCTATCCGAAAACGAATCCTGAGTATCAGATGTAAAATATAAATAGTTTGATTTAAATTTAAGCGAAATATATTCAATCAATATTAATTTTTATTATCTAAACCAAAAATTTTTGTAAGTTTCTAGCTTTAACGAAACTTTATACTTAATATAGCTAATTGGCATATTAAAAAAATTGGCATATTGGAAATCTATCCTTTACAATAAATATTTTTAAATCTATAGCTGGATTTATGGTATTTTTATCCAATGAGCAATTCTTGGTTGCCTTTTGTTAATTGATTCGATATCACACACTCACACTAAGCATGGACGAAAATTGCATAACATTCAGAATAACACAAAACATTTCACATTTAACATCGCCGTTAACAACGAGCAAGCTGTGCCTTGTCGCACCAGTTAATTTGGAAATGAGAAAACACAAGTAATTGCGACTCGCAATGAAACTATGCAGTTTAAAGAATACATGCAGCGCCATCTATTAATAATTTTAATTATCCAATTTAGCATATGAATAATCTCACAAAAATAATAATTACTAATAACCAAATTACATGAACACAATAGATGACCCAAAGAAGTGACAAATATAACTTTAAATACTTTACTTTTCAAGTAGTAATTTTTGTTTGAACATTGCAAAATAAAATATTGTATTATCAAGAGTACAGATGAAAGAAGGGCGTGCAGCCATATGTTTAAAAAGAAGAAACAACAACATATATTTTTTATTTTTCATCAATGCACTAATGTGTTGTAAATTGGTAGTAAAACATTTTCAGTGTGTATTTTAATGGACAATAACAACTGGAGCTCAAATTTTATTTTCTTAATATTTTAATGAACGAAACTGATTTAAGTTGCTTCTAGACAATATCCGACATTTAAGAATCGATCCCCTTATTATTCTAGTAGTGATATTAAATTTCTCCAAAACAAGGATTTGCACATAGCGTTTACAATGTTTCGACATTTCCATCAGACTTTAGACATTATAAACTAACTCTCTTGAAGTCCACGAAAGTGGAAGCTGCCACTCATTAGTGAGTGTCACTACAACCGTGGCGAATGTCCGTTTCCCTCCGAAATGCTGATTGATTTCTCGTCACCTGCCAGATTGCGTCGTGTCTGCCCGCTTTGTCACCATTAGCAAAATCTGAATCGAATAGATGAGGGCTAACCTTTCCCAAAACACGGGACGCGAAGCGAACTAATGAAATTGAAAAGGGGGAACTCTCGATTTGTGTCAGGCAGATTACGGGTTTACGATACATTGCTACAAGTGAAATGGATACTCATTTACTTCTTGAAGCGAAATTTGAAAATTTCTATTACTAAGATAGATAACTACTTCAAAAACTCGAATTTTTTTGTAAAAATACGATTTTTTAAATGTCTGGATAATTTTCTATATAAAACCGTATGAATTTTGTTATTTAACTGGTATATTTTGGTATTATAGATGATTTTTCAATATTTTTAATGCAAAAATTCAAGTATTGTCTGCCAACGGAATCTAAAACTCTCCACTCTTTTGCGTATGCTTTAGGATGGGTTTAATTCGTCAAAATAGGGATGAGAGGAGGAGATGTTTACATTTAACAAGAGAGTAAACTCAGATTACTCGCGATAATATTATACCTTCAGAAACAACATGACACTCATATACACGTGAAAAAATGAACTAAAAAGTATCTAATAGGGCGGAAATCAAGATCAAAGAATGGCAAGAATTCCTGACATGAATTCACCCTCTCAAGTTTTATAATCGTCTCGGGTATATAGAATCGTCGAAAAGTGGTAATCTCGGTATACTGAAACGAAGACTATATAACTATTTTAGAGTATTTTCAAAAATTTCATTCCTAAAGTAATAATTTGACTGATAAATAACTTTGCATGCGAAATACAAAATGCATCTTGTTGTTTAGTTTATTAAAACTAGAACTCTTCGATTTGAGGATGGGCAGGGGGAAACTTCAACAAAAACTTTTGGAATCAGGAATTCATCTTCTAAAATTAATATGGAAAGTTTAATCCGCAATTTTCAGAACTCGAGAATTCTTTATCTTGATAAATTATTTCAACTTTGAGATTTGGGCATTAATAAAACGGGTCACATTCTGAATGTAATCTATCTCCCTACAAATACTTTGAAATAATTTTTCAAATTTATGCGTAAAATAAATGTCTAATAAGATGAAAGGCAAAGCGAAAAAAAAAAAAAAAAGATGCTATTTGCATTCTAAACAAAAGTCTATTCGACCTCTGAAATGGGTTTTCAGCCTCCACTCCCCCCCTACCCCCAACGAAGTATTAAAAAATTCTTGTGAAATAAATAAATAAATGAACGAATAATCTTAGAGTGGCTGCGAAAAAAAATCCATGAAACCTCATAAATTCCTATAATCACGCATCTCGACTTCTGGAAGAATTTTATCACTACCCTTGTGCCCCCCCCCTTTTTTTTTCATTCCTTCCTTTCCCAGGGCTTTCATCTTTCGAGAATTCCGGGGTCTTTCTCCATTTGTCAAAATCCATTTTCGAGTTTCTCGAGAGAAAGTTGAGTCATTAATTATATCGAGAATGGCAATTCGAGCGCTGCCAAAATACTGAGAGAAATAGTAGTATAAGTTTACTGGAGAAAGCTTTAAAAGGTTAGTATGACGGCCTTTGATTCGTAAGTCATTAATGATCATTGAGTTATTCGCATACATAATAATATATATGCTGGTTAAACAGCAGTCGGATACCGTATTACATTTCTTAAGAAAATTATTGGAAACTAGGTATGAAGCTATAAAAATAATCTTTTTCTTTAACAAGAAGATCAAAAAAGCAAACGATGCATCAAGGAAAATTGTTCGATTATGCACTAAGATTTCTTTTACAAAATGCCCAATGCCACCCCCCCAACGTCTTTTGAATTAGCCATTTCGATAAAACAAGAAAGGCATCTTGAAAAATCTCAATTGAATTCCCTATTAGTATAAGAATAATTCCCTATAAGTATGGTATCTCCGCGAGGTTATCCGGCATTTCGAATGCCGGACAACAACGTGTAGATGTCGCAACAATGTTGTTGGACATTTTGTGCTGATAGGGGGCAACTTAACTACTCAAAAGCCCTATCGCTAACGCATTTAACGTTTAAGTCGAAGCTAAATGCAAAGCTTTCTGTACTGCCGAAATATACTTAAAAAAGCCCAGATACAAATGATTTATCGAAAAACAAGAGTGACATAATAAAAATTATGTTGAAAAATCTGTTGAGAATTTTTAACATATTTACTTTAACAGGCAATCTTGAATTATAAGTTTGAATCTGGAGAGCTCAATCTGGATTATCCCTCAACAGCCCAATGGCTTAAAAACGATTAATCTGTCGGAACATAACGTTCTCCCGCTGTTGGTGTGGTACGGAAGCTTGACGCAGTGTCAGCTTACTTGCAGTTCTTAAAGAAATGGGAAGAACTGCAGCTCCTCTATACGAACAGCCTTTGTTCTGGACGATCTGTATATTCATCGATTAAATAGACGAATTTGACTGTTATACCTTTTAATAAGGATAGATCACATAAAATCTCTTACTAAGGTTTAAAGTTCGAATAAATGATACTTAAACATTACCAGGGTTATTTTGGTAATTACGTGATTTTGTATATGAGTTTTGTTATGAATTAATCAATATAATAATTTAAAAAACTCACTTTTATTAATTCATTAAAATTTAAAAATATCTTTTAATCTATTTCTTTTTTTTTCTATTTACTTTTATTTCTGTTTGTAATTTATAATTCGTTATTATGTATATATTGCACTTAACATTAGTTTTCTGAAAATCTTTACAACGTTGCGCCAACATATGAAAATCAAAATTTAAATGATTTGGTGATATTTTGATCATGAAATATTAAATAGTGCATTGTCAGCGAGAACAAACAACCCAACAAAATTTCAAAACTCTATCATGAGCATCATGGAATGTACGAAAAGTCCAAGACAAAATTATCTAGCAGCAAGTCGAGTTAAATAAGTCGAGTCTGTTATGCTTTTCAGTGATGTGATATATAAGTCTTTTTAGATTAAAATTCTTTTGTGTGGAAATTATTTCGTTTTAGATCAACATCTATCGCAGATAAATAAAATATTTTGCAATCCATGGGAATTGAGACATATATTAGCACTAATTAATTTAGAAGAAAAATTTGTGTTTAAAAGAAATAGAACCTATATTTTTATAAGGAAATGGTGTTTTTAATGTTCTAAATTGTTTCCCATATTTGGGTCTATATTCTAACCTCTTTTTATGTGCTTTCCAAAAATATTAAGAAATAATTTATTGCAACTGTATGTTACGTGTTTTAATATTTGCAATTGCTTTTTTAAAAATCTTATTTATGTATTAAAATATAAATCTGAATGAAAAGTGTTCTTATAATTACTGTTAAAGAATTATAATTACTGTGAAATAATCAAAAAGTTTCATTTTCTATTTGTTTGAGTGTTATTTAATTTATAAAACGCATTCTTAAAAATATTCATACATTTATATCTATTTTTACTTAAAAGTATATTACTAATTATATAACTGTAATTGTTTAACAGTATATTAATAAAAAAGAAAGCTGTTCTTGTTTTGAAATGTAAAAAGATATTAATTCAAAATTTGTATTCTTATAAAGAATACTTTCACTACTTAATTGATCTGTAGTATAAAATATGTTTTTATTTCATAAAAAATTTTCGGATTGTAATAGTTTCAATACAATGATAGTTAATTTCCATTGCTATGAATGGTTAATGAATTGCGAATAGGTAGAAAAATTAAATATAAATTCTTAAATTCCATGTTCTAAACTATTTTCAAAAGTGTTTTATTCCTTTTCCGTCAGAATATCAAAAGGGTAGCCAAACGAATATATTCTATTCAAGACCAATTAAAACATTATGAATCGGTGGAAAATTTGAAAACGAATTCTTAAAATCCATCTTCTAGATTAATTTTTAAAACCGCTTCATTCCCTTTCCGTATGACAATCCAAAGAGGTAACTAAATGAATATATTCTATTCAAGAATAATTAGCGCATTACGATTCGGTAGAAAACTGGAAAAGGAATTTTTGAAATTAATGTCCTGAATTAATTTATAAAATCGTTTCTTTTCTTTTATATCGGAAAATCTATTGAGATTTATCAAACGAATATATTCTATTCAAAAATAATTAATAGATTACAAATTGGTGGAAAAGTTGAAAGCGAATTCTTAAATTTTATGTTTTAAACGAATTTTTAAATGCGTTTCATTCCTTTTCTGTCAGAAAATCTGAAAAGGTAACCAAACGAATATATTCGATTCAAGAATAATCAACACATTGCGAAATGGGGTAAAACATGAAAACAAATTCTTAAATTCCATGTTCTTAACTAATTTTTAAAAGTATTTCATTCCTTTTCCAACCGAAAATCTAAAGAAGTAGCCAAACGAATATATCCTATAGAATATTAATTAATATATTACGATTCTTCGAAAAAAAGTTAAAAATGAATATTTAAAATTCATGTTTCCATTTTTCCAGAATGAAAATCCATTGATGTCACCAAACGAATATTTTCTATACATTCGAAAGCGAATTTATCCATTCCAAAAGCAAGTGGCAAATACAGTGTAAAATCTCATTACTTGGCATTAGCGAGTGTGAAAATTGTACTAAAACGATTCCTCATTTAACTAAGAGTTAGTTCTCGCCCAACCGCAATCCGAGCGAAAATCCACTCCTGGCTCAACCACTAATCCCATCAGAGCTCCTAACAGAGGGGGCAGACTTACGCCAAATGAGCTTGGAGCTTAAGGCGACTAAAATGATACAGACTTGCACCAGATGATTCCAGTGTTGGAGGAGCGATAATCTCTCATCTTCCGGTCCGCTTGGATTCACGAGAGTTCTAGAAGGTTATTTCTGAGCGCCGTTTTAACAGTTGGAGGGTGAATTTTGCTGTCTGAGCAAGAATTCCGAGCTGTTCATTCAGTTCGCATTAATTAGATTTTCAGCGAACGATTCGGGTTCTTTTTGTTATAGTTTCTTATTGAAGAATTTTCCCCTTTTCGTTTCGTAGCTTCCGCTTTTCAAGTAAGAACGCAATTAAATTTTGAATTTCAACTTGCGAGGTTCTTGAGATTAGTTATCTTCTCGCTGCGTTTTAGAATTCCGAAACGGTTCTTTGTTTCGAACTGAACGGATTAATCTTTGTTTGAGATTTAAAACTGACTTTATATCTTGAAACTTTGTCGGCGTGAAATTCGAGCTGGTTTACGTAGGAAAGAGTATTATTTAGTGCTATCTTTGTGTATCGGTATATTTAGTCAATCTTTTTAATTAGGTTAGATCTAAGTAATTGATTTTAATAGTCGTTGAATTAAAAGCAGCATCATTTCTATGTATTATTCGGGGAATTTTCCTCATTTGGGATCAATTTAAACTCCTGTAAAAATCTCTAGAATCATCTTGATCACTAACGATTGGATTTTGATTTCATCATTTTTACTTTCTCATACCTAAAATAGAGAAAGTATAGTAATTGTAAAAAAAATATTAAATAGAAATTTTGAATAATCGCCACGTTTTAAACCTCCCTGAGTTCGAGAGATAAATTTCAGGAAAATGTCTGGTCATCTATCTGAGAAAAAAAAAAAAAAAAACTCGCAAACGCTTTGAGATAGGCAGTCGAAATTTGTTGTACGATTTTCACACCAAATTTGAATATTTCTCTATCAAGGTTTGAGTAAAATATTCAGAGGAAGTCCGTCTGTCCTGCAGTTTGAATATAAGTTAATGCGATAATTACAAAATGTACGGAGGTTGATAGAAAAAATTCGGTACATATATTTAACATCTATAATGTAGACACCTGTGAAATGTTGAGCCAAATCCATGAACGGGCTTATTGTCTGTCTATAGGTCTGAATTTTCAGAAACATATAAACACGGTAGGTCGAAAACGTAAGGACTTAAATATATCAAATTTGGTACGGTATTTTGTAATGAAAAGTGACTTTTTTTTTGTCAGATTTTTTGTTTTTACCAGTTGGAAGAAAACGTATCTAAAACACAAATTCTATTTTTGGATTCTATTTACCGCATGCCAGGAATAAATTGCCAAATAACTCGCCAAGGATCGGATGATCGATTCAGTAAAAATACTAAATTCAGACCAAAATTTAATATTTCGTATCTATTATACGCCAATGCCATTTAAGACGTTCTTTAAGATAACATCTTTATTAGAGAGTATGCGAGGAAGCTTTGTTTAGACAACACCCGCTGTTTATATTTTCTTCTGTAGCTTAGGAAACAATTATCCAAAGAAATATTTTGAAAAAAATATTCAGAATAACATATTTTTCACTGAAGTTTATCAGTTTTATTGTTTTAGTTTTTAATTTTGATGAGTTTTTTACAATAATTTGTACAATTGTTATTCGAAGAGATTTTTTTATCCATCATATCAGATAAATTTTATGTTTCACTATAATATTGTTTATATTTATTTTCACAATTTTTGAGAGATTTAATTTTATTTTTACTTTTTCATGAAAAAAAAAATGCCTTTTAATATTTTCCCTGAGTTTGATTACAGTTGAATCAGTGGGAGTCGTCCCCCAGAACTTTCTCGCATACTTTCTAATAAACGTGTTATTTAAGAGGACGCCTTATGTGGCATTAGTATACTAGTGTTACGAAATATTAAACTTTCGCGTTAGTTTCGCAGTTTTACTGAATCTATCGTGTGATTCTTGCAAGTTTTTTTTTGGCGATTAATGCCTGGCATGCATAATAGAATTCTAGAAAAGAATTTGTGTTTTAGTCGAATTTTTCTTATTCAGTTGAAACAAAAATTTTACGCAGAACTACATTTGTAATCATAAGCTTTTTAGTTAGTGCGTTTACATGTTTCTGAAAGTACAGTCTAAGAGACTGTTAAGCTTTTGTTTAAATTCGCTTAAAATAGAGGAGTTGTCTTTAGATCACTATAGATGTTAAATCTTTATACCGAATTTTATCCTACTAGTTCTCTTCGGTTTGTAATTATCGCGTTAACTTATATTCGAACAGTCGGTCAGACAGACTTTCTCTAAACGATTTTGCTCATTTTGTGTAAAAACCACATATCTAATTTCATTCGCCTAGCTCAAGTTGTTTTTGAGTTAAGTTTGTCACCGACAGACAGACGAACAAGAATGGATTTTTCGAACTCAGGGAGCTATAAAACGTCTTCAAGCGAAATTCCATTCGATTCTGGAGTTCGAATTTTTTGACGATTACTATACTTTCACTATACTTCGTATACTAGAAAATAAAAAATAATCTTTTGAAATGTATTTTTTGTTATGTAATTCCAATGTACTAGATGAAAATTAAATATCTTTTGAGACTCCACTGACTGGATGGATCTAAAAGTTGGTATTCTGTTTTGTATATCTTTTTAATAAAAGTGCCTTGCTGCACTGTTCGAGGGCATCTAAAATTTGAAATTCGATATGTCTCTTGGGGGAAAAGTAGTTTACTTTCCTGACTAGGTGGATCGAAAAGTTTGTATTCCATTTTGATATTAGAACTAAATTTCAATAGCGAATGCTTCTTCATTTACTGATTGCATTTTTTTTTTTTTTTTTTTACTTTCTTCTAAGCAAAGAAGAAGAAATGCAATCTTCAAAAATTCTAACTCAAGAATTTGACGTATCTGCATGTTTCGCATCTCATTGAATCTGACAAAAATATTATTGAAAACATTTTTTATATTCTGTCTGTGAACCCTTTGAGCTGGATGGGTGAAATTTGGTAGGAATCGCATTAATACAATATTTGTAGATTATATCAAGTTGTGAACGAAACACATTTATCGGAATTATGTCTGTTTGTGAAAATGAGCTGTAAAGCATGTTGAGATAGGCGAATGAAATTTGGTATGTGGTCTTTAATTCAAGCTTGTAAATTTCTATCAAATTTTATTCACAGGAATTTTATTCACAGATCTATTCACAAGAATTCTGTCTTCTGACTGTTCCAATAAAAGTGTACACGCTGTTTAGAAAACGTAAAAAGCAAGTTGAATAGAATTTGGGTACACGAATTTAGCATTTAACGCATAGATCCGCATTAAAATTTGAATAAAATCTGCCAAAAAGTTGACCGTCTGTTTAACTGTACTTTCGTATACAGTGCAACGACATAAATAAACGAAATTAGGTACTGAGTTTTAGCATCTAAAATATAGATAATTATGAAATTTTGAATAAAGCCTGTTTAATTGTTTGCCATGTGTCAGCCTGCAACTTCTTATTTATATAAACTTGATAACTAAAAAGCGCATTGATTTAAATTAATAAACATAAATATGTGATCATATGATTACAGTCGTAATTATATGTCAAATTTTGGTTTCAATCAGTACAAAAATTCTTTCAAAATGCATATTTGCTTTATTTTAATATGCTAGGAGGCTCAGATCTATTTTGTGCTGTACTCTGAAAATAAAAACCTGAGTACTCATGATTTAAGCTCCATAGTTCTTTGCGGGTGGGAAGATGAGTAAAAACTTCTTTGTTAGAGAAAAGGTGAGAAAGTTTCGGGAAGACCATCCCAACTTGTTAGTACTAAATTTCAAGTACACGTTGGTATACAATGAAATTTCCGAACTGGTTGTTTCGGATCCAGAGAGTATTGAAATGGGACGATAAATCAGAATTTGATAGTTAGTTTTTTCCGAAGAGGTCAAAAGAATATTCAAGCAATGTGTTTGGTACAAAAAAAGAGGGGGATGGGAGGGACATATAATTTCCATAATCACAAGCTAGAGGAAATTGCTTTTATGCATCTTTATATCAATTAAAATCATGCGTCGTTACACAGATGTCAGTAAAAGGAGAAGAAAATATTATTTATTTATGAAAAAAATCCTCAAATATGATTAGAAAGTCGAAATAGCATTCTATTGTAAATATTCGAAACACCCTATGTGAATGGATCAGAATTTAAAATTGAAATTGAATAGCTGATTTAAAAGAAGACGAGCATTAAAAAACAATCTAATTCAATTGAGGTTATTTGATTTTTCTCGTAAAACGGCGTGAACTTTCAAAGATAAAATCTGAGTGAGAAAGTAAGGACATTTTCAATTATAAAATCAATTTTTGGTTTAAAGTAAGGAATTTTGCATGCGGTGGTTTCTAAACAATTTCCAGACTATTACCATATGGCGATGTCATCTTTTATTTCACCGTTGAGTAAATTTATTTAATAAAAAAAAATAGGAAGAGCCAAGATAACCAAACCGATTTGAGAATAAATTATATTAAATATTTTAAGAAACACATTGCTTGCTATTACCTTTTCTACTGTCTTTTACAAAACTGATTTTGTTTCTGACGATATAAATAGCTCCCGGAAAAAAAAATGGTAAAAGAAAATAAAATTAAAAAAAAAACTTTTTTTTTTCTTTGACGACGTTTTGTTAAACATTTTTTCATATTGAAATGAGTTTATTTTTATTTTTGAAGGACTCGCTAAGCTCCTTGAGAATAAGTGAAAACGAAAAACTTATTGATCTAGGAAGTCATTAAAAAAAGAAATAGTTTTAGTTTCTAAAGATATCTAATCCACTTTCAGAAAAACATATTATTCGTTTTTTTTTTCATTTGAATCTATCGGTTGACTAATAGATTAATATATTATAAATGGAATGCAAATTCTCTGTACTGATTTGAGAGTAAATGATGAGTATGAATATAGCATGACAAATTTTTCGGAATAGCATAAACTTTTATAAGAAAGCGACTTTTCTCATTAGTATAAGGAAATAATAAGAGACGGAGAAGCCCTTTAAAAGATATTTTATATCTCTAGTCTTTTCTTATCTTAATTAAATTTAGAATCCAAACGGATCTCAAAATTCTGTTTTCTAGGTAGAATTGAATTTTTGGTAAACTTTTTCTGGAGAAAAATGACTATATTCCATATCTCCCATTTCTTAACTGTGATAAAAGATAAAAAGTATGCTAATTATTACATATAGTGTCTCTATTTATTGTGTATTCGTAAGAAATTTTTATGTATGTTTTAAATCATATAGGAATGTATTTTTACATATTCCTTTTGGATGCTTTTTGGTTTTACTATTTTGGCCAATATTTAAGATATATATGTAATGATATTTTAACTCTAATTTCAATTTAATTAATTTTCAAGATTTTATCTTAATTTAGCCCATAATAACTTCATTCTAAAATATTCTCTTATTTCGGGATCCCATTCCACTGTCTCTAATTAATTCAAGAGAAGCTTTGTTAAATCGCAGAATCAGCTAAAAGTCTAACTTTCCCACACTCCGCGTGAAGAGGCAAAATACCGCTGATGAGGCAAATTCTTTTTTAAAATCTCCCTGTGTTTCCCCTGCCTTCTCCGCGCGTGTAACGAAAATCCCTATTGAAATCGCGTAATATATTAGCACTATGAAGAAATGTTTTCCCTATCAAAATCATAAGTTATATAAGACGAGGGATAAAATGTCCAAGAGCTTTTTCCTCATTCCTTTTCTGTGTCGTTTTGTGTGCTCATCGCTTGTACATATACCTGCTTCTTAAAAATGAAATAAAACGACGTCACGAAATAGCAAGTCTCTTCAATGTCTTCAAACTGCATTCTGCTTCACATAAAATAATGCTTACATATACGTATAGTTTTAGTTACAAGATTGCGAGTAGATCGACAGACAATCAATCCACAAACGGATATAGTTCAATATTTGATGTGGATTTAGACACTTTTGATGTTAAAATAGCGTTTTAAATTTCATCTATCTTGCTCTTAATGTTTTGCAGTTAGCGTGTTCACTCATTCTCGGACAAATAACCATATATGCTTCCTCCGAATACATTTTATACATAATTTGATAGAATTCTACGAATTTGATGTGTAAACATAAAAAATTTCGTTTGTCTATATCAATGCTTTTTTAAAATTCTTTTATATCAATGCTTTTTTTAATGTTGTTTTAATGACCAATGCTGGTTGGTCATAAAAAAAAACCTTGAAAAAAACATGTATTAAAACAATATATACCATCTAAATGATAAATGTTATTTTATATAATTTTTAAATGTTAAGGAATTTTTTTGGTTAAAAAGAGGTATAAACAAAAAAAATCTTATGGTTTTGAGGTTTATAGAATGATTTGTTTAAAATTTTGCAAATACCGCAAGAAATATATTATCTAGTTCTTGAATAAAAAATAAACTGTATTCATGCCCTTCTTTAAATATTGGGGTTCACCTGATAAGTAACATGAAATTTTCAATGTTTTCACATTGTGAAGCATGAAAATAACTAATGAATAGATCACGTATTCTGTTACTCAAGAATTGCAGAATATTTTGGGAAATTATTAAATCAAATTTTAGCAGAAAATGTGCATTAGCTTTTAATTTATGAGATGTTTCATAAGAAAATTATATCAAAAATGAAGATTTGAGAAAATAATATTTAAAGATATAAAACAGCATTAAAACGTATGTAAATTCAGATATAAAAATTAGTGCAACTTCCCAACAAATAGATTTAGAAACAAAATTCTAATAATTTTATAAAGAAACACCTGTTTAAACATTAAGAATATTAAACAAAAAAATGAATAATTCCGCAAAAAAAACTACTTTTCAACATAGTCGCCTATCTTTTATTAACAATTTTTAAAATTTATTTTTGACATTCAGTTATAGAATTTGGCTCGCAAATATTTATAAAATAAAGGCAAAAAAAAGGAAAGAAATGAACGAAATATTTTAACTCGCAGATTAAAATATGTAGTTCACGCATACTACATCAACATTTTCAATTGATATGCACGAATAGCTTTTAAATTCTACGACTGCAGAATAAACTCCTTGCGCTCTTATTTGCTCTTAGAGCAATTAATGCAGTTCTTGTAGTAATATTATTCATCGAAAAGCACGTGATAAATACATGGAAATATGATTAATATTTTTCTTATGAAGAAGCTTATTTAAATAAGTGATTAGAGTCGTTGACCTCAAAATCTTAATTAATTGTTCACGAAAGAGGGGAGACTTATTCTTTTGCCATTCTTGAAATTTCCGGACTGACCTCGCCGCCTTATTGAAATTCAAGCACGTGAATTTCTTACTTGACACTTAAATGAAGTTCCTCTTGTCATCTTTTGCGAAAATGATCCTTAAGGCTCAAGTATACACCGTGTGCTTTTAACTTGAGCTGGTGTTTTAAGTGCCCAAAGAGGTGTTTGGACTCCATCACTCTGTTTAAAAAGAAGTGGAAGTTTGATTCTGGGCTGCAAATCACTTCCGATCCAACTTTTCGAGTACTTTTCCTCACTCGGCTCGAGTGTTTGGGCCACTTAGGCTTAATAGCTAAAAGAAACAAGCAGGCAACAGCCAGCCGCTTTAAGCATCTTTGCAGTGACCTTTAATGAGACTGCGGAAATTGCTAAGTGGTTTTTAAATGCTCCAAATTATTCTTTAAGAACCGTTTCATTGAAGTTTCCTCGGCAGCTGGGTAATAAGTATTCCCAGAATTTTATTTCTTCGCTCAAAGAAAATACTAGAAAATTGAAACCGCGTTTTTAATAGATATCACACTCTCTGGAAAAAATTGTATATATATATGATTACTTTCTCTAGTTTTTGGCGATAGATGATGAAAAATTGCTGTTATCAGTAACAATAAAAACAAAACAAAAAATACTGTGGAAAGATAAGGTTAACATGGGAAAGGGCTACAGTGCAAATCGTTTATGGTATTTTAAGAACTACTGACAGCGATGTAAATATTTATATATTGTTTTTTTTTGTGTATGTTTTTGAAAATCGGTAAATGATGGTGGACGATACTGTTTAGTGAACGGCAAGCTGTTAAACGGCTTGGGAATTTGATGAACTTTAGATGCGAAACATAAACATTTCAGTGAACATTCTTACGAATCAGCGGGCAAGTTGAAAGAAGGAATTTGCTAAAGAAACTGTTGTTATATAATATGGAATTTTTTTTAATATAAAGAATGTTGTTTACTCGATGTTTTAATCTTTCATTATATTAATTTGAAGCCAATATTTTGTAACCTATCAAATACTATTAAAAATTCTTTTAAAGTGATCTTTTTTAATTTTGAGAAGGAAAAAAAAAACGTATCTTTATCTTTACTAATAATAGCGAAAAATGTGTATGTGTGTGTGTGTTAGCTCAAAACAGTGCAAACCGTTTGACTTAGAGTTGAAACATTTGACAAATATATACCTTGAAAAGCAGGAATATGCATAGCTGAGCAATTTTTTGAAATTTTAATTAAAATTTAATGAAAATTTGGCAGTTTTCCATGATAACTTCCAAAAATATTGTAAGACAAAAATAATTTATACATCATCTTAAAATTAAAAAAATAATAATAATGTTGCAATTTCTTGGCCTATAATTTGTTCCTATTTTTAAACATATTTAAGCGTTTTTAAATGTAATGTAATGTAACGTTTGTAAATGTAAGGTGAATGAAAAAAAATAATCATTTATATTGTTTCTGCTTATATTTCATCCTGCTTTTTTTTCCATGTTCAAATATTGTTCTTAAAATTAAGGTCTTGTTTAAAAATAAAGCAAAGTAGAACATTTGTAAACATTGCTTCTCTTACCTGTGATAAAATTGGATGTAAAAAGATAGACAAAATATTGTTCTTAAGAATGAATGAAAGAAAGAATGATAAAAAGCTTCTAAAATAGATAGAATGATATGTCTAACAAACATTGAAATTTGAAAATACTTGCTGACCTAACTATTAAGAGAAAGTTTTAAAAAAATATTTAATTGAAATTTAATAATACTTGCAAACAGCAGATCGCCGAAAGCGTCTATTTAAAAATATGATTTGAGTTGGTACGCTTTACCAGCATAAATTTTTAAAAGCAACAAGAGGATTATTTTCGAATATTACTCATAATTTGCAAACCATTATCCTGTAACGAGGATGATACTTAAATGGGTACTTCTATTTCCAAATTTCCACATTAAATCAGAAAGAAGACATTCGACACTCGATATCGGATTTAAAGTGAACCAGTTTCGCATAAAAGGCAGATAGAACAATAGATATTAATTGAATTTCGAATATGGAATCTTCCACCTAAACCTAGACTCAGTTGCAAGGCCGCTGTATTTGCTCCCTGCGGGGGAAAAAAGAGAATTGTAATTTTTTTTAAAACAGATTTAATTGTGCTTTCAATGTTTTAATTTTTTTTTAATATCGCCACATTTTCCATTCTGAAAGTTCTCAGAAGAATTGTTCGTCGCAATTAAGAAAATTTTCTGCTTAGTTTAATTTAGATTCTGATGCTTTAAAATATTTGTAAAATACAAATTAAAAAAAAAAACGTGTAAGAAAAAAACCTTATTAAAAGTTGACCTCTCCCTTTTTAATTAAATGTAGATAACGACTGATTTTGAAAACGTAATCATTTGTGAAATTTATTTTTATACATAAATATGACCAATTATTATAAGAAAGCACAATCTTTGCTATTTGGGATGAATTTTGTGAAATAACGTGCATGAGCATGAAGTGGCACAAAACTTTCTTTTATTTAAGAACTAAAGTTTTGAAAAAGGTATGACCTGCCATAAAAGACATAAACCTACTGTTCGTTCTCGGATTCGAAAACTCCACATTTTTGCACCTGCCTTAGGATGGGGTTATTTCGTACAAGTAAGGAGGAAGAGTGATGTTTACTTTAATATGAAGTTGAAATCGGATTATTCTGGATTTAAAAGACGTAACAACTGCGGATAATTCGTAATATTATCTTCACAATAAAATGTTTAAGAGCAATTTCTATTCACTGTAAGCTGTATAAACATTAAATTACGATGAATAAAAGGAATATTTGTTCTTATAATTTGGTAATTGACTTTTTTGCAAAATCATAATTTTTATGTTAAAACGCGTTTTTTTATTTGTTATTGATTTTTATGATAAAATTTTATGGCATTGTATAAAATAATTTTTTGTGCGTTACTCCTGAAAGATTTTGCCACTTGAACTAACCATATTAACAATTGATGCACAATTTTGAATTAAAATAAAATAGCACGTTCAGAAATGAAACTCACATGTATGTGAGAAAAAAAAAACGGAATGAAAAAAATATTTTATAGGCCGGAAATCAAGGTCAAAGAAAGATGAATCTCGTCCTTCCACGTCTCACCCTTTAGTCATGTAGAATCGTCGAAAAGTGCTAGTCTTGGGATACTGAAAAGAACAGTAAGGCTTGAGAAGTAAAATGAAAACGAGAAAATACTAATAACAGAGAAAAACATGAAATTTCTCATGGTATTTACACTGTATATAGAGCAATAAAACTAATTTAATTTACTATATCCTGCTGTTAATAAATTTGATCTATATCCTGTAGAAAGAATGAAAGATATAATAATTCGAGTCAATTGAAAGAAAAACTATTAAGGTGTATGTACACACTTGAAATTTCGAAAATCGTTCAAAATATCGAATAATTTTTTTTATTGCCTCAAAATGTCCTCTGATCCTTTAGCTTTCAAATGATACCAATATGTTGTCAATATTCGGAATATTTCTCGAGTTATAAGGGTTCTTCTTAAGGTACTTTCACAAAAAACTTTAGTTTCGGTTTCTAAACCAGATGTAAACAAACAAATTTTCATAAATTTTACTTGAAATTGTATGCCTTTTTAAAAGAATTATTTATTTAAAATATGTTTTATTTCATTCCTTCTGTTTGTCAACGATATTTAACTGTAAATTTAACTGGATTATGCGAATTTTGTTTACTTTTTGAAAGTGTATTTGCATGTGCGTTTTTCTCGTGCTTGTGATAATTTTTTCGCTATTCTTACGATATAAAATGGGTTCTGGGAGTCGTAATAAGCGTTCGAAGAAAAAAAGGTTTGCTGCTAATCAACATGCAAAAAAAAAAAAAAAAAAAAAAAAAGTCTCCCGATTCTGAAAATTTATCAGAAATATCATCTGCTTCGAAAACGAAATTAGGGAATATTTCTGATAATGCAGGAATTAATGATGCAAAAGGAGAGTGTTTTTTTTATAGAAATTGACTGTATCAACCAACTATTTTCTTTTTTATACTGCCCTAAGTGTTGTGAAAAAACATTGTATGTTCAAAGCAGTACTTCCAAGAAAATGGGATGCTGTGTTGAATTAAATCTTGTATGCCACAGCTATGATTTCATTAGTGATTCATGCACTACTTCAAAAAACATGGTCAGTTTTATGAAGTAAACAGACGTGTAGTGCATGCCATGAGGCAAATAGGTTGTGGTCATAGAGAAGCAAGCCAATTCATGACTGTTATAAATATGCCTCCTCCACCAAATCCTGTTCCATATAATAAACACATGAAAGCTTTGCTGCGTGTTGTAAAACCACTTGCTGAAGAAACCATGCGGTTGGCTGCCTATTGTGTTAGACAACTAAATGAAACATCTGAGTGCGGAGTGTCTGTTGATGGAACCTGGGATAAACGCGGCTACTCCTCATTAAATGGAGTTGTGACAGCTCTTTCTGTCTATACAGGGGAAGTCCTTGATGTCGAAATTTTTTCGAAAGATTGTATTGGCTGTCGCAAATGGAATAAAAAAGATAAATCTTTGGTTGAATATCAATTGTGGATAGCTGACCATATTTGCTGTATTAATTATCACGGTTCATGAAATAAAATGGAACCCATAGGTGTAGGAAAAAATTTTCAGCGGTCAGTGGTGACAAGGGGACTACAGTATAGAGAGTTTTACGGAGATGGTGACAGTAAAAGCTATAAAGCAGTGTGTGAGCTTGACCCATATTGTGGTAAAAGTATTAAAAAGAAAGAATGCAATGGACATTACCAAAAAAGGCTTGGAACTACTTTGAGAAAACTAAAAAAAACTATCAAAGGAATAGGAGGAAAAGGGAAGCTGTCAGATTCTAAAATAAATATAATGCAAAATTATTTTGGTCTTGCATTGCGTAATAACACTGGCTCTGTAAAGGCAATGTCAGATGCAATTTGGAACACATTTTACCGCCTTAGTGTTTAGGATACTCATCCGCTGCATACTAAATTTCCAAAAGGTAGTGACAGCTGGTGCTCATTTCAACGTGCCACTGCTCATGGGAAGCAAAATTCATATAAACATAAAGGAGGATTACCATTGAAGATGCTAAAATACATCAAACCAATTTATTCAAGATTAACTTCTGCAGAAATGCTAGAAAAGTGTCTTCATGGCAAAACGCAAAACACCAACGAATGCCTCCATTCCCTCATTTGGAAACGGTGCCCAAAAACTAAATTTTCAGGTATCGATATTCTGAAACTTTCAGTTTTAGATGCAGTTCTGCACTTCAACAGTGGTTATAAACCAGAATTGGAGATTATGAAGCGGATGGGTATCATTCCAGGATATTTCATGGTGGAAGGCATAGTCAACAGAGACAAACTAAGAATATCTGAAAGTTTGCGACAGTCAACACCACTTCAGAAGCAGAGAAGAAAATGTTTACGTGGCATTAAAAAAAAAAGATAAAATAATTGAAAAAGAAGAAGTGAGCTACTCTTCAGGATGTTTTTAATGTTCTAAATAGTAATTTTTTTGGCATCTTTTTAAATATATTATGATGAAAACATACTTTCCCATTCTCATTTTCTGAAGAATATTATTTTTCCATTATGTTGCTTCATTCAAACAATCATAACTCAACAAGAAATTAACCAAATACAATTATTTATATATCAAAATAATCTGTATGAAACAATAGATGTTTTGTGCCTCAATCAAAGTTATATTTATAGAAATAAATTTTTAATGGGTGTTTAAAAGTTAAAATTATAGAAAAAATCTCACTTTTTCTACTCATTATTAATGAAAAAATTGTAAAAAAAACTATGTATTTTTATAACTTGATTGAGTCAGACAGCATGGAGACTAACATTAGGCATAATTTCCAACTAGAATTGTGTGTCTGTACCAATTATAATTTAAGATATCATGTTTCAAAAATTATGCTAATTAGCGCATTAAATATTAATTAATTAATTAATTGTGTAATATGGTTTTTTTCTCATTGAAATGAGCTTACACATATATTAATGATCTACTGTGAAAAAATTGGATTTTTAAAGTTAAAATTAAAAAAAAAATCTTCAAGTGTGTACGTACGCCTTAATATCGGATTATTGATTACTAACCTGAGTGTTAATAGATTTCCGGTAATCATTTAATGATAGCTTTTTTGGGAGGATTATCACAGAATTAAAAGAAGACATTTAAATGGCTGTATTTTTACATGGAAAAAATCTTAAACCTAAAATAAATTATAAGGAAATGCACGACTTCTAATACCACAGAAAAACATGAAATTTGTTATGGTATCTACACTAAAAATAGAACAATAAGTTAAGTTTAAGAACGAAAAGTTAAGTAAACATAGAAAGAACGAAGGATATAATAATTAGAGTCAATTGAAAGAAAAGTCAGTAATATTGGATTATTGGAAACTAATTGCCTTCCGGCTTCTATTTAATGATCGTCTTTTGGGAGGAATGAAACAAAACCTCAAACAGAAATCAAAAATGCGATTAAATAACTTCGTAAAAAGGCGAACGACTAATAGCCTCGATAAGAAAAGAAAAAAAAAATTGGAAAAGGGAAATGTTTCCCTTTCCTCCCACAAAAAGAAACCCGTGGTTAGAAAAACGATCAATAAAACGCCGCACACGACCACTTTACAGGGGGTAAAATTATCTCAAGATGACACTTTTCATTAAGACAGCAAAAAATCGGTGCGCAAAAAAAAAAATAAAATAAAATCTTAAAAATATATATATCTCATTAAGAGCTTAAACTCTTGCTAATCTTTACCACTAGCGCCATTTTTTTTCTCCGCCTCCCCTCCGCTTTTCGAGCTACCTTCTGAGCCCCCCTCTCCCGTCTCCATTTCGAAGGTAGGTCTCACCTAATTATCCGACGACAACTTAACTTTGCTCGAACGAGTAACAAGAGAGAAAAGGCAGGAAGAAAAAGCTGCGCTCTTTTTCCGTTCCGAGGAACCTCATCCTATAATTAGAAAGAAGTGGATGTTGGCGGAATGTTAAGCCCTGTGTGGTTAGTTATTAAACCAGGTTTTCAAATACACTGCATTTAAATTAAATAAGAACTGCACCTGAGTATCAACAATCCCATTTTTTTTTTATAAAATCTCAAAAATGTTATATTTATATAAGTATAAATATTATATTATATAAGGTATATTTATAAATTCGTTTCCGTTATTATTTAATATCTTCCAAAACAATTATCATTAAAATTGCTTTTTGAATTATCTTAAAACTAAACATTTATCTTTTAAATCATATAAATTTTATTTCCGTTCAATTTTTCCTTTAATTTAATATTTTTTTATTTAACTTGATATACTATTAGAAACAATGTTTTTTAATGCCATGATAGAATTGTAACTCTCCATCAAAATAATCAAACACGTGCTTTTGCCAATCATTAAATCAGTAGTAAAATTTTCACTTCCGCTTTCAAACTTTTCACTTCCTCTGTTATTTTGTAATATATACGCTTTGTATCTTGCAGTAAACTATTTTAGTTGAATTAATGTGTTATATTTGTATCAAATTACAGGCTGATTTTTTTAAAAGAAATCCATCCCATGATAATATTCAACATCCTAAAAGCCCAATAATCTTAGCGACAAATTGGTCGCCAAAGGCGGCTAGTTCAAAATAGTTCCATATATTTCCTTTGGAATATAATGGCATAGAAGAATAATGTTGCTTTAAAAGATTAAATCTTATTCTTGATATTCCAGTGTAGTTCATGTATTTTTGATCTTGTAATCAGTTTGGTCATTCATGGATATTATAATTCGATACAAAATTCACGCATGGATGTAACGGCTAGTTGTAATAGTTTTTGAAAAATTAGTTGAATTTGCCTTTATATAAGGTATATTTATAAATTCATTTCTGTTATTATTTCATATCTCGGCAAACTATATGCCAGAAGTTCACATAATTCTTTATACTTCCTGGATAATATAATGGCATAAAAGGATAATATGACTTAAAAAGATTACATCTTATTTGTGATACTTTAGTGTCCTTCATGTATTTTTAAATTTTTAATCCTTTAGCTATTCATAGACGCTATAACTGGACACAAATTTCACGTGTATGGGAGGTAACTGCAAGTAATTTTTGAAATGGAACAATTTTTGAAGAATCGCTTGTATTTTTTATTGTATTTCCGATCTTTTAATTATAACTGCATTTTTATAATCCGATTATTCATTCATAATATGTTTAAGAAGAAACACTTTCCAAAACATTTGTTGATTTTAATATCAGAAATATTTTTTTTCAAAACTAACTGGATGTTAAAATTTGCCTAAACATATAACAAGTTATATCGGACTTTCCAACAAATAGTAACAATAGAAATGGACGATATTTAAAATTATTTTTTTCGTTGTCATTCTTTTATCAATTAAAGCACATTTATTTAATTAGTATTATTTTTTCTTGGCATACTAATAATAAATGATATTAAGTAGTACAATGGAACCGCGCTTAAGGAGAATAATTCTTTTCGGAATCTTACTCGTTATTCGAAGCATTCGTAGAGTGAAACAGTCCCCCCCCCAGGAATCCGTGTATAATAGGACAATGCATACAATTCCGGAAAAAAAATGCGCAAACAAATACGTAAAAAGATGATTTATTTTCAATGCATGTTTTTTTACAAGAAAATTATTTAAAAACATTTGTCTTTGGCTACGTTTCAAAATGTGGCGAAAATGGGATACAGTATTATCTTTAAATGAATTTCTAGTGAGAACTTTTTTCTTCCTTATTTTGATAATGCTTCTTAACTTATATTAAATAATTTCCCACACTTTCAGCAATTTATTTCATTTTTTGTTCCTCGGTTGAGTCTATTATTTCTTCTCTCCTGATCAAATCTCCTCTAACTTTTTGCTGCGAAGCTGACTGCAGTTCCATAAATTCTTCGTTAATTCTAGCTACATTCTACCACCAACTCATCGATGCCATTGCTATCCACTTTTAGTTCCGTAATCTAGGCCAGAGACATACTTTAGTTGATAAAGGTTAAAACGGGCAAACCCTTGGAGCCGTGTTCGACAATGCTATCCGGTCAAAATTTTGGCCATGTTGATATAAGGATTCTCTTCCATTAAGTGCTCAACACAGTTTGATACAAAACATTCGAGCAAATAACGTCAGTATGTATCCTCACCACTTTATGCGAAACATCACTCGCTAAATAAGTCACTTTTTTCCATTTTATTTTGCTCTTTATGCAAATCACTCGTTATGTGAGGTTTGACTGTATAAAGCAAGACAAAGATAAAAAATATTGAACCAATCAATATAAAAATCAAACTTCATTAAAATTTCAAACGCAAAAAAAATTGTTTACTACCGAAATCATTCTATGTCTACTTTTTGCAAATTAAGTATTCCATCCAGTTGTCATCAAAGTTGTTGTATGGTTCTCTTTAAGCTATGCAAAACTGTTCTTCTACGTCAGAAACTGTATATCATTTCAAAATACAGCTTCCACTTCTTTCCCCTATGTTGAGGGGGTTATTTGTTGGTAGTATTATATTATTCGAAGATTCTTTGTTAATTTTCATGAAAATGCGAAAAAAAGTTTGACAAATGAGAATATACCTGATTAAAATTGGCAAAATAATATGTGCCGGCTCGCGTGTCGTTTTGTCTTGGATTTTCTCCTGTATAAAAAAACTAACAACCACAGGAATATTATCAAACACGAATGTTCGACGTTTTATATTAGGACCTCGCAACTCGGAGTCCCGCAACACAATAGTGCAAACTGATTTCAATTTTACGTTAAAAGGTAATTGCAGCATCGTGTATTGCCAACTTTATCAAATTCGTCTTATTTAATCGTTGCCTATATAAGAGTGGTATCAGTTCGCTTAAATATTTCATCTTTGAAATAGATAAATTACAATGTAACGGTATTAATGTGGTGTAGAAAGTCACTTCATAAAAAAAACTACATTATTACAATTAGAAATCGTTTACATTTAGCAATCGTTAATTAAATATTTCATTGAAAGTGTTCTTACTTTGCTTCAAAGTAAGTAGCAAACTGTAATACTTCTTCCCTGCATAGTTAGTCTCATGTTAGGGAGAGAACTGTACAAATATTGATGAAATTTGAT
>JAPMOR010084819.1:18879-60288 GCA_026543865.1 Argiope aurantia
AAGGAAATTTGCTTGATTTGTAATTGAAAAAGTTAATAAACAACAACAAACAAAAGGTCAAATGGAATAAAATATAAATTAAGTATTAAGCATGATTATTCTTCCAAGACGAAAATGTGCTATAATGTTTTTTTGGGTGTTAATATTGTTATTAAAATAATATTTTCGCCGAATGCATTTTAAGTGAATTCATAATTCAGGACATTATTACAGAACAAAAATCATGGTCTCATGAGACAATCAATTAAAAGCAATCATTATGGTGAAATGAGATGAGTGGAAAGAATTTTGCCCCATTTTAAGTTTGTCCATTACGCAAAATTAAAATGAAAAAAAAAATCCAAATCAAAAGTCACATTTTTGCTTATTTTTCTCAAGTGCGCATACACTTTGAGATCAAAAGTATACAGATTTTTTTTGATTCACTTATTTTTCGAATATTTTCGAAAAGTGGAATGAACTTGCTACGAAGTTCGATCTTGTAAAAAACATAAACTCTCATTTTACCATGAAGGTCCCGGGTTCATTTAGAGGAACGACTTAAAATTAATAAAAGATTGATTTGGGATCACCCCATTTCGTAGAAAGCAAATAATAATTTTTAATTTTGATCAATGGTTTCATTTGTTGTGGGCCATTTACATTCATTTTTGTAAAAATAATGTAGAAATAAGGGCTTCCATAATACGTCCCAAATCCCCCCCCCCCACAAAAAGATTTTTATTATAAAATGTAGGGTACCAAACCAAACCAAATTTTAGAAAAAATTCAGTAGTCTATATGGGAAGCACAAATTAAAACTTACTTAGATAATTGGTTTTATAAAAATTAATATGCAAACTTACAATGTAGAAAGGAATACATATTTCGAAGTATAATTACTTACACATAATTTTTTAATCAAGGAAAAAACTTTCTACTCGCCCTTTTTTTTTCGCTTTGTAGTTCACTATCATTCCCAGATATACAGCAAAGTTAAAGATTGCATTTACAAACTGTCAAGTTCCAAACCAAAATGTTTAGAACTAGCAGCTATGAAATCACTGAACACTAAATAAAAAATAGTTTTACTTTTTATTCTGTTCTTATTTCACTTGAGACATTTCAATTCGACAGAATAAAAAAAAAAAATATGATATCAATCTTTTAAGTAAATTTAAAAAAAAGGAAGTGTTTGAGGAATATTTGGAGATGGATGGATTTTTTGTCCTGAGTATGTCTGGCTACCAAACCAGATGGTAGAAAGAAATAATTTTATCTAAGTAAAAGTTTGCTTTGTTTCAAAATTAATCGAAAGTAATTTTTTCTCGTCGACACATGTCATTTCATTTTTAAAAATATTTTAATATTATTGTTTCAAAAGAAGAAAAAAATTGGAAAGGACTTCATACCAGATATCTGAGCCTGAAAATAGTAATATAAGAGAAAAAAAATTTTTTAATTAAACTTCAACATTCTGTATAAGGAACAATAACTCAAAGATAAGGAAGAAAAAGAAAGCTTAACAATGTCTTTAGTGCATTCATGCTCTTTTATTCTTCGAACATTTAATATTTTACTAAATAATAGCTACTAAGTTAATGCAGGCAGTTAGTTATGAATCTCAATTGGAAAATTTTTCCTAATGGCATTTGCTTTTATAGTTTTAATTAAAAAACATTTTTGCTATCTGCTCACACGGATTTCTGATTTTGTATTCTTTGGATAACTAATTTTTATAAGTTGAAACATATAACACCTTTTAATCATCAGCATTTCTGATTTCAATTTACTTTTATCCACTTTCAATACTATATTTTATATCTTTCAATATATTATGATTATATTTCCCATTTCAAAATAAATAATTTACTTTGCTTCCTTTGAAAGAAAATCAGTTAAAATAAGATTTTTAAATTAAAATAATCAAAGATTAGATTAAGCATATTTATTTTTTTAAATAATATTCAACCATTGCTTGTGATATTGACTGGAAAGTAAAAATGGGATTTATTGTTTATCGTTCAACTACAACATTTTTTGAAAGCCATTCACTTAAGCTATCACAATGACCAAGAATTCTAGCAGACTGTTAAAAATATATTTTATTCCCTCCATCATCCATTTTAAAGCTTTAATTAAATATATATATATATTAAAATTATTAATATTGGCATAGAAACACTTTATTTAATAAATATAAATTTTTATGTCTTTAACAAAAATAATTTTTGATGTAACTCTTACCTATTTTAAATGTGCTTTAAGAAAGCGAATCTTTACTAGTAATAAAAGCATCATTATGCTTCCTCAGCAAATGAATTCATACAGGAACCCAAGAAAGAGAATTAACGAAAAACTGTTAACAAAAAGCGTTTATTGAAATCTGTTTTTGCATGTAAGAGTAATCATAAGTTAAGCATGTAAAAAAATTTTGCAACCATTATGGATATTAAACCACATCAATATATTTTCACGGACTCTTAAAAGAAAAATTGATTCAAATGTTATTTAGAAACGATTGAATATCAAACGGTAAGCCTTGAGAAAGTCAAAATAAAGTCGAATTTCTTCGTCACTAAATCAGCATAGATTATTATAAGCATAGTTTAAGCCATCAAAAGGTTCAGCAGTTATTCGATAAGAAATTCATTTGCACAAGATGTTATACGATATCTATATGATGTTGATCGTTATTCTGTTTGCTATTTCATTATTATGTGGATCATTTTGTGTTGAGAGAGATACAAAGGGTTTGTTACACCCTATTTTATCAAACTTCGAAATTGGAAATATATGTCTGGGTTCAATGTTTAGGGCAGTGATAGCGTGGTCCACTTTTTTGGGACACTTTGTATATTGCTTTGTATGCGAGACAATCCTTGTTCCAAAGTTTTTTTTTTGTCACTTGTAGATGATTTTCAGGTAACGTTGTTGTCTGTGAAAAAGAGATCTTAATGTTGATGTATAAACGCAATAGGAGAATGTTCAAAGCTGAATCTTCATTCTAACAATCTTTCCAGTAAAATTCTTTCAAGATAGGCCCTAATTGCACCGGGAATTAATTCAAGAATTCATTCATTTAATAAATCGAGTTATTGAACTTATTTTTATTTTATTTCTGTATTCAATTGCTATTCACTAATCAGCACATGTACGGGGTCTTTTTAACTTTATCCTTTTTTTATTAAAAAAATTTTAGAAATTTATAAAGGTTAACACTTCTTTTACCTTCATGGAGGAGCTAAGAAAAATATTAGAATCTCGGAAGTCAATGGAACAACGTATCTCATTTTTTAGCGGAGAATTGGACTCAAATTGACTTCCACGTATATTAATGTTTCAGATTCTTTTAATATCACGGTAATGGCAGCTTGAAAAAGGCGAGCAGCAGAGATTCAAAGATTTTCTTTGAAGCATTTTTACTGATAGCGAAAATGATTATAATTCAGATTCATCACATTTTGATGAAATTTTGTAAAGTAATCAAGATAAAGAATCAGGAACAAAACGCAGATTGTGGATGCTTTAGAAAATCTGATCCAAAGACTTTTTCTGCTCGTAAAAAAGTAGCAAATCCTTATATTAAACGCATTTATACGAGTAAATTGTCCTGAAAATTATGTTAAAAACTCATGTTATTCTGAATGAGAAATTATAAAAATGCTTTGAGTATTATATAAAAATGAAAACAAAAATAATGAATTTTTTCAAAAATCTTTTAAATGTAAATTATATGTAAAATATAGATTTTCTTATTTTCTCAATATTGTCTTACAGAAAAAGATATTTACTTTAAATAGTAAGTATTACATGAATATAGCGAGGAAAAAGGAAATATATGCAGGAAAAGTGGGTTAGGTACAATTTTGGTTTTTCTTACTAAAATCATATTTGTGTCCTAAATTGAACATATTTGTAAGAAAAAATATTCATTTATTCTGACTATATTTAATTTTTATAGAAACAGCTAATAAGATAAGGAGCAAGTGTGTGACAATTTTCGAACAAAATGTCCCCGAGCGTGTATTAATGTTTAAAAAAATTGACGTGTGTGTGCTGAAGGGTTTAAAATGTATAGTCGTAAGTGGGGAACTTAAAACTTATACTTATAAGTGGGGAATGCCTATACATTAAATAATATGACTCTAATTGCAAGTATTTTCAGTGGCCGCGGTGGCCTGGTGGTAAGGTCTCGGCCTCGGAACCGGAGGGTTTCAGGTTCGAGTCCCGATTCCGCCGAAGAATCGTCGTGTAAGAGGGTCTGTTGCACGTTAAATCCGCCCTGACCAAACGTCCTCCCGCTGGTGTGGTGTAGAGAGGGGGTGCCAGCTCAGGTGTCGTCCTCGTCATCTGACCGCGGTTCAAAATTACGAGGTCCGTCCCAAAATAGCCCAAGTGTTGCTTCAAACGGGCGTTAATATAACTAATCTAAACTAACTAAGCAAGTATTTTCATGCTTTTGGTTTAAAGAAATTTTTTTAATGATTTTTAATATTTGATATACGGTTTCTTTTAGTCTTGAAATATCTCTTACCAACTTCGCATAAATTTTTTCTTGTTATGCAACTGTGAATTAAAGTTTTTTTTTTTCTTCTTCAATATAACATTAAATAACTCAGAAAAAGAATTGAAGTAATGGAAATCTGGTTTAAATCCCTTTTCCACTAATGATTGATTAACTGATTTTAAAACGAAATTTCTTATAAATTAATAAATATTTGACCATTTTCTGCAATATTTTTAAAAGCCTTTTTTAACACTAGATTTACCAGACCAGTCATTTTGACTGGTCGTGCAACTTCAATTCAAAATTTCTGCTACATTCAACATTTGTTTTCCAAAATGATGTTATGACTTTTGTAGCTATAAATAGAGAATACATTTTATGAACTTAATTTTACTTTATATATGTTAGAAACAAATATATATATTTTTTTGTTATAACTATTTATACCAGTACCAGTCAAAATGACTGGTGAATGTGTCTATAAAGGAATCATGAGACCGTGGAAATACAAATAGTGCCCATACGTCTTTTGTTCAATACTTTATCGTTATCGAGCCGATTTAGGTGATTACGGTGTCTTTAGGATTTTTTATACGAGTACTTAGTCCAAGTGATCTCCAAACGTAATCATTCATCTTTACCCATACAGGTAAGAAGGTAAGAAACATTTATGTGCATTTGAATATATTCAAAAATATATTCTTCGGCAAGTAGCCTGCCTGCATATCGTCAGCCCCTGAAAATGTCAAAACGAATAAAAGTTTCTACATATTTAGAAAATGCAACCAGCATACCTCAGGATTGTTCAGATGTGGAAAGTGAATTATATGATAGCGACGGTGAATTATTAGATACACAAATTGATCCACAAGGCAATGATGAAAACAGTGCTATTATCTTGAGTAGTGATGAGGAAGTTCATGATGAAGACAATATAGATCAAAACAAAAAAAGTCTATGCGGAAAGTGTGCAAGTAACAAAATCTTCATATGTAGAAATTGTGAGCCAATAAAAAAATTAAATGTTTTGTTATTTGAAGATGTCCATAAATCCATTTTTGTATAAAAATTAATATTATTAAACCCTTTTCAGCATTTTTTAAGAATGAATAAAGACTGGAAATCACGATGAGCATTTTTTCTTATACACCAGTCATATTGACTGGTTATGGTAGAAATAGATATATTTAAATGGCTGGTAAATCTAGTGTTAAAACTTTCTCTTTCTTATCACAGACAACACAGCATCAATTGGAAATTCCTGATTAAAATGTCTCTGAAATTAATCCACATAATGCAAAATTTACAAGGTTACACGAGAAATCTTAAATGAAGATCTATGCGAGAAACTTGCACCATAATTAATGCTAAGTATCTGTTTTCTTTATTTCATGAACCCAATGTTTCCATATTCAGTGGCTGCTTTATCACAGAAATTATACTGCTGATTGCTCTCAAGCACTCAGCAGTAAAAGGACCTTTCACTATACTCTAACAGAAAATTATTCTTCAGAAGTTAATTATGCACAGAATATGTAAGGCATTCTGGCGCTTCTAGGGATTGTTGGAAAGAACTCGTATTTAATTCAGTACTATTACTCTTATTTAGAGCTAATGTTGCTTATTACATTTGTTTCACAAAAGCTTAAACAATTTTTAAGAAATATCTTAGGAACATCCTTATTCTATTCAAATTATTCAATATCATATAAGGTTTTTCCTATTTAAAAATCATAAATAATTAGTTTTAGTAATTGGTAGAAAATTTAATAAAAATACTATCGTTCCTTTGATTGAAAAAGGATTTACAAATTTAAAATGTGACTTGAAAATAACAAGCAATATCTGATATAAATAAAGGAAAAATATTTTACAATTTTTCACTTACATTATTATTTAAAATTTATTTGTTAATGGTGTCTTTATATACAATATATAAAACTTTTATGCTTTGAAGAATTTTTAATTATTTATTTGAAATTTATTTATTAACACACACACATACATTATGTCGTGGCTGGTTCGTGAGTGCTTTGAATAAATAAGCAAATAGAAAACTTAACAAATTTATTGCAGATTCGTTCGAGTTACTCTGCTCAGTAACTCCTTCTTCTCCAAGAGCAAACACTCGAATGACCTCACTCTTTTAATTACATTCGCGCTAGTTGTCTAGCGCCATCTATGAACGTTTATTTCCCAAACGCTTTAAAATAAACATACCTCTGAATTAAAATTATGAATTGGATTTTAAAACGTATCTAATAACATCAAATTATCCAAAAAAAAAAAACAAATGCAAAGTTAACTCGAATGAATAACTAATTACTAATAAACATTTAAGAAAGCAATGAGGTAAAATAAGAAATGCACAATTGAATATAAATACCATCTTGATAATAAGAAACTCACTTATCAGTTAATATACATTAATATATACTTAATAATGTATATATTCACTTATCAACTAATAAACACAAATTTATAATGAATATAATCACCTAGTAAACATTAATACATAATTAAGAAAGGATTTCACTTGATAAACATTACTCAAATGATATTTCAAATATAACCAAAACTGCTGAATGAAAATTTATAACAAACACTAGAAAAAGTTCTATTCCTGTAACTAATCCTATTTCGAATAGTTTTGCACATTATACTCTTAACCAAATTTGCGAATACCAATTACTCAACATATTAAGAAAATGATAATCAATAAAAAAAACATTAAAACAAATATATATAAATAGCAACCACAAATTATTATTTTATGGTCACTAATCCCATATTGATATATAAAACAGAAAAATGATATTAGTACTAAAAAAATGTTTTTCAGTCTATTTTGGTAATAAACGTGACAGAGCATCAGCATGCGGCATTTTAGAACCAGGGCAATGTTTTAATATTATGTTGAATCTCTGCAAGGCAAATACCCACCTTTGTAATCGTGATGACTGAGGAGCGCACTTGGTCAGATAAGGAAGGGGGTTATGATCGGTAAAAATGTGGATCTCGGATCCAAACACAAGGGTTTCTAACTTTTTCAAGCTCCAAACTATAGCAAATGCTTCCCGTTCTATTGTCGACCAAGATTGTTGGCTTTTGTTTAATTTTTGACTTGCATAAGCGATAGGGCACATTTTTCCATCGACAGTCTGTGATAAACACGAGCCAATCCCGATTGACGAGGCATCACAATGAATCACAAAGGGCTTGCTCATATTCGGGGTGTGTAGAGTAGGAGCGTGTAACAATGCTAATTTTAATTTTTCAAAAGCAACACTATGAATTTCACACCATGGCAACACATCAGGGCTTCATTTCTTTGTTAGTTCCGTTAATGGAAAGGCAATCTCGGCGAAATTCGCAATATAATCACGATAATAGTTGAACAGGCCAAGAGCACTACCTAGTTGTTTCTTGGTTTCAGGTACGGGCAAACGAGAGATCGTTTCTAACTTAGCTGGATCAGCTTGATGCTTTCCTGAGCCAATTATATGTCCCAGGTATGAAATTTCAGATTTCGCGAAAGCACACTTTGAAAGATTAACAGTGAATTGCAGCTCTTCCAATCTATTCAGCACCAAATGAAGGTGTTTCAAGTGAGAAGGAATATCATTGGAGAATATAGCAATGTCATCAATATAAGCACGGCAAAATTCTCTGTATGGCGACAATGCTTTGTTCATTTCCCTTTGAAAAGTTGCAGCTGCATTTTTCAGCTCAAAAGGCATTGCCTTAAAACGATATTGTGCTCTATGGGTCTTAAAACATGTATAATCTCTCGAATCTTCTTCCATGGGAAGCGAATAGTACCCCTTCAAAAGATCTAACACACTAATCACATCTGCATGTCCTATGGAATATATTAATGCCGTTGCGTCTTCCATGGGGAAATCGTCGGTTTTAGTCGCTGCATTCAGAGCTCGATAATCCACGCACATCCTGATAGATCCATCCTTCTTGTTTACACAGACTAGAGGATAAGCAATGTCAGCTGAGCTCTCTTCGATTAGATCTAGTTTTAGGAGTTCTTCGATCTGGGAGTCTATTTGAGGTTTCAGCGCTTCAGGAATCCTGTACACGTAAGGTTTTTTCCTTTCTTTCTCGTCCTCTAATTTTATCTTGTGATGACCAACCTTTGCAACTCTAACTTGTCCGGTAAATATTGAATGATGATTCCGCAATAAGTTCAGGATTTGACATTTCACTTCCTCAGAAAGATGTCGCAAATCCACTTGATCTAATATCTCTTTCCAGTAACATACATTTTTATGACTGGGGGATGAATAAACTTCTCCAAAGTCTGCATCATCTTCAAAGATCATGCCTACAGCATTAATTCTTGGATAGTATTTCCGAATTTTATTTGCATGACAATGCCGAAGTTTTCCATCGCTAAGTTTTACTTTATATGAATGGTGAAGGGCAATGCTTGATAACTTCTCCAGGACCAGTCCAACGGGCATATAATTTGTTCGATGAATCAGGTATTAATAAATAAATTTGGTCACCTGGCTTAAATTTCTTAGAAGCGGTTCGGCAGTTAAAATATTATGCATATGCCTGCTGTTTACCAGAAGCGATGAGAGATGCTTCCTCTGCAGCTCTTTCTAAGTTTATTTTTTGCTCCTGTAAATAATCCATAATTGATTTCTCCATGTTTAACGGAATGGCAATATCACCACACCAGCTCGATTTTAGAACACTGAGAGGTCCTCGTGCTTCACGTCCATACATCAACTTGAATGGCGAAACACCCGTCGTACAGTTAGGAACTTCCCTGTACGCAAAAAGCATGTACGGAATGTATTTATCCCAATTACTCGGATCAGTTCGGATTGATACCTATTATATCTTTCTATAAGGCCATTCCCAGCTGGATGGTTAGGCGTCGTAAATCTGGGAGCACAACCTAATCTTTTCATGAATTCCTGGGTTAACTTAGAAATAAAGTTCGTTCCATTATAACATTGGGTATTCCAGTCCGCAATAACATTGGGTATTCCAGTCCGCATGAATATCTCCAATAAAGCATCACACTTAGCTTTAGCCGTTAACGAACGAAAAGGGATAGCCTTCGGCCATCGAGAATGCTGGTCCATTAAACATAATACATACTTATGCCGACGAGCAGAAGGGGGCTCAATGGGTCCTATTAGATCTATATTTATTATCTCAAATGGCAATTCCGGACGGAGAACCGGAATTTTATCAATCATTTTTTCAGGACTCCTCAACTGGCATTCTTTACAGGATTTACAAAAGTTTTTAATATCATCTGTCATATTTGGCCAATAAAAACTGTATTTAATTCTTTCAGTAGTCTTTTTTAATCCCATATGGCATCCGAAAATTGATTCATGTGCTAATTTAAGAACTTGCTGTCTCATTTTTGGGCAAAACCAGCTGACTCACTTTTTTGCCTAATATTTTATCCCGGTGGAATATTAATTCATCATTCATAAAAAAGTTTCCTTTTCCAAGCGATACATTTTTTCTTACTGACTGCAAAGTATCACATTTTCTTTGTTCTTCTTTCAACGTATTAATTTTGTTTTTCTTATCCAAAGAATCGCTTTCACTTCTGCTCGGTTGTTCTTCGCTCTGACTAACTCCACAACAAATCATAAATTCATCAAAGCTCTCTTCCATCGGCGCCTCTAATTCAGACGAGTTTTGGGTGCGGCTGTGGTTTATGCTTTCTCCCAATAAGTTTAATACAGAGGGGGGTAGGATGAACTGCTCTTGAATTCTATCCGTGATAGCTGCAACTATCTCAATAGGCCTGAAAATCCTTCGTTGTTTTTATCTTTTAATGATATTTGAAAACTCGAAAGAGTAGCGTTAATCCTTTCTCCAAATGCACTTTTTAAAATGATTTTTCCTTTTTCTTTTTGTTCACTTGACAAATATTTAGAATTTAAAACTGGTATCATAGTACCTGAGTCAACTAAGGTTTTCAGTTCTCTATTGTCCACACAAATATCAACGTATTGTAAAGGGTTGATGTTTAAGCTTTTTTCACCATTAATTAATTCCGACTGAATTTCCGCGGTTAAAATGCCTTCCCGTTTCTTTTCTGCCGCCGATTCTCTCAACTCCGATTTTTTATGTCTATTTGGACAGTCTCTAGCAAAATGCGCCAACCCACAAACGTAACAGTCTCTTGTTACTTTTCTTGAATTTGTAGTTTCGTTTTTATGAAAGTTTTTGTTTCTGAATTCTCGTTGATGCGGGAGTACATATTTCCGTTCCGAAAAATGTCTCTCTTCTCTTTCGTCGTAGGTTTGATGTCTAGAACAGTTATTCTCTTGATATAGTTCTTTCTTTTTCCTCACAATCTAATTCCTCACAATCTTTCTTTTTCATAATTATCTAATTTGCTTGCAGTTTCGTTTGGATTCGTGAATTGTGACCAAACATCAATAAAATGTTCTTTAATGTCCGTTGGTACTTTCCGCTTTATCTGTTCTGTTATGATTAAACCCGACAAACTTTCAAAAGTAGTTATTTCCAATCCTTGAATCCATTGCTCAAAATAATTTTTAAGTTCGTAAGTAAAATCGCACCAGGTAGTCTCCGGTCTTTTAAAATGAGTCAAACTTTTGTCTGAATTTTTCCGGGCTGAGTTTAAATCGTTTCACTAATAAACTCTTGATGTGGTCATAGTCCTTAACTTTCTCGATTGGCTCTCGAGCGATGAGTTGGGTTATATCAGTTGGCAATAATCCTAATAGATGCGACACGTAATCTTCTCGTTCTTCTTGTGCCTTTTTCTCCTGCAATTCCCACTCTTCTTTAATTTTTCTTTTTTCAAATTCTCGTTCTTCTTTAATTTTTCTTTCTTCAAATTCTCGTTCTTCTTTAATTTTTCTTTCTTCAAATTCTCGTTCTTCTTTAATTTTTCTTTCTTCAAATTCTCGTTCTTCTTTCTTTTGTTTTTGATCTTCTCTCACTTTTCTGCCTTCTATGATAACTATAATTTGTTTCTTCACAAACTCTTCCTCGTAATTTTTACTTAGAGTAATTATTTTTTTTAAGTCCACAATTTTCATCTCAAATGAAAAAGTTTCACCCAGCTCTCCTGCCAACAACTTCAAATCTTCCTTTTTCGCACTGCCTAGGAAGGCCATATTGATACCGAAAGCACACCTTTATCGAATAAAGTTCGATTTCAAGTTCGTCAAAAATAGCACTCGATTCTCAATCCTGTCCGATGCGCCAAATGTCGTGGCTGGTTCGTGAGTGCTTTGAATAAATAAGCAAATAGAAAACTTAACAAATTTATTGCAGATTCGTTCGAGTTACTCGGCTCAGTAACTCCTTCGTCTCCAAGAGCAAACACTCGAATGACCTCACTCTTTTAATAGCACTCGCGCTAGTTGTCTAGCGCCATCTATGAACATTTATTTCCCAAACGCTTTAAAATCCAATCACTACACATTATATATATATATATATATATATATATATATATATATATATATATATAATGTATTAAATATAAACATAGTTTATTATTTTATTTAGTTATGTTGAAAAATTGGTAACATTGCAAAATAAATTTGTGAATTTTAAGCTGTAGAAATTATTTTTGTAATGTAATACTTTCAGATGATATCACTGAGAAACACCAAAATTTTTAATTGATTAAATGTTAATTTTTTTCAATTTAATTTAATTTTTAATTTAAAAAAATCTATTTAAGGTTTTAAGAAATCGCTCTGGTGTGCATATTCCCTCCTCCAAAGTATACACGTGTTAAATTTGGTAGCTGTAACAGCATAAATTTGGAAGCCATAACATATACAAAAATACATGTTCATTTTCATGATATTAAATATTAAGATTGTATTAACTGTCTTATTCTATATATTGCTACTTTTTCAAAACTTTGTTGCTATGTAAATGTTTATAATCTTTCTATATAAATATTTATAATATATTATAATCTTAGAAATGAATTCCATTCGATTGGTATTTTTTCATTGCTGATTTGTGTTGCTCTTTAATCACAATAAAGATTGCGCAGCACTATCATTTCTAATTTATCCACTTTTTTGAATTTAAACGTTTAGATAACCTCCTAACAGTGTATCCATAAGGTGTATCCATTAAAGATAATTAACTATTGGAATTTTTTATTGTGTATCTGATACTTTGATAAAAGCCGAAGATAAAGCATTAATTAAGTACAAATACAATTATTCTCATCACGGTTGTTGGCTGCTCGGATTTCAGTCAATTTTTAACCTTATAAGATTAACATTTAGATCTTATAAACAGTTCGGTCTTGATAGAATTTGTCAATATTTTTATTTTATTTTAACTAATAATTGAAAATATTTTATAAAAATCATCATATATTTTTTCAATATTTTTAATCTTTTTCCCAATATCCGGTATTTTTCAGAAATAATTTTAGCCAATCTGCTTTTTTTTAAAGAAAGAATTATAATCATCTTTTTCACTTTACTTCAAAACTTATGAAAAATTAGAAATGAAATCATAAAACTGAAATATTTATTTAAAACTTTGAGTTTCCCTTTATAGCTATTTTTGGAAATTATACATGTTTTTTTTTAATCTTCTTATTTTATATCCAGTTACACTATTCACGGTTATGAAAAATTTAAAGATAAAAAAGAAGGCACCTTTAGAACGGTTTGAAAGAAACTTCGGTGGATCGGGAACTTTAATAAACTGAAACTTACATCAAAGAAAGATGCTTAAATTTAATCTAGTAAAGGATTTCTTCCAATAAAGTCTACAATAAGAAATTTAAGAGGAAATTTAATCTAGTAAAGTCCTTTAAAGTTGAAAGGATCTATTTAGATATATAGACAAGCAACTATACATCAGAATACTTATAAACTCACAAAAGTCATAATAAAGAAAAAAAATGATATTTTTTTAATTTAATAATTTTTTATAATATTAAGCTAGCAACAAATAACATTAATCTGATAAATTTTCTTAAATCTTCACTCGAATTTCACTTAAACTTTTACATAAAAAAGATGTCTTTTATATTTTATTGAAAAAATTTAGTATATAAGTAATTTTTCCTTGATATTATACAACTAAACAAATTTTTGCTTGCACCAATAAAAATATTCTAAAAACACTCTTGTAAATTCCTCATTTTTCGATAGTTTTCGGCAAATTTTGCACTACCATAAAAGTTAAATGTTCTATCATGCATATTTGAGTTTTATCCTTTTTTCCACGACGATTTAAGCAAAAAATTTTAAAATCCATTTTTAAATTAATTATATACCTTTGAATAGAGCGATGAATAGCAAAATATGTAACCTCTTTTTTCGACAGAAGTGGAATTTGTATAGGTAAATAGAAGCAATACAAAAAAAAACCTGTATGAATTAATTTTATTAAATGTGGATGCCAAAATTTCCACTAAAATAATCTTGGAAAGATTATTAATTTCTTACTACTAAAATTAATTCTATATTTATAAAATAATGTTTACCTTTCTTCTCTACAAATGCTTGAGTTGAGATGAAAATTTTAGCGATGATTTTGGTGCTTTTTACTGATTGGCGATGGCTATTTATTTTAAATATATTTCATGGTGGATGAAATAAGACTGTGATTTTAGCACATGAAATCCTTATCCATTCATTTCAGGGAACAAAAGAAAAAAATCTTATCTGTCACACATAAAAATATCATTTAGAAATAATAACTTTAATATAATAATAATGATTTTAAAATTATGAAAAATTCAAACCCAATTGAAAATAGTTTAATTATATCTTTTTCTTTCCAAATTTTCTTTTCCTTCTGGCCATTCGAATCAAGCCGAAATTAATTTAGCTAAAAGATAAGATATTTATAATAAGTTACAGAATAAATAATATAAAAACATATTCTCCATAATCCTTTTTAACTTTTCAAAACCCATTGCATCGTATAATAATTTATTTCCCTTATTCCTATATATATATATATATATATATATATAATCTTGCATTTCCTTCGAAGGATTTTTCAATAAAATAGAAAACTAATAATCGAATTGAAATCGCCTGAAGTAAAATATAATTATCCCTGTTTTAATTGCCATTTTTATTTTTACTTCTATTCTTCATAAAATGAAGTCCAAAAATTAACGGTTTATGATCGTTTGCTTTTAGAATCAAAAAGAATTATTGTTGCTTTGTCACCAAAATGTACTGTAGCAAGCACTAATTCTGCATTTTTGAATGATTAATTAATGTTATGTTCGAGACGGGAGAATTAGATTGTGAAATTCTGCTTGTCACAGAAAAAAAAATGTTTCCAGGTTCGCATTAAAAAACTGTCAATGAAACAAATGAAATTTATAAATTAAAAAAAAAGGTCCTGCAATTTAGACGAGGGTTAGGTAATTAATGACAACTCCTGTTTTAACAGGAACTAGGATAAGGGCATATTGTTTTGATGAAAAATATTGTGGTATGGATTTCTCTTGGTTCGATATGATTGAAAAATCAGCAAAGATAGTTTTTTACAATCAATCATTCATCTTTCAAAGGACAATGGTTTTTTATGTTTTATTCCAATTAATAAATGATACAATCAGTCTCGTGTTAATACAAAATGGCTCCCAAATACCAAAACAGTACTCTCACATTAAAAAAAATTAAAATCCTCATATATCCCTTTAAATCTTTAGGACAGCTATCGCAAAGATTAAAACTTCAATAAAACATACATATTTTTAAATTGTATGATTTACATCTTATTTCGTAGCCTAAGTATTTTGGTTATTAAACTTATTAATATCAATATTCCTAAATTATTAATTATTGCAAACAAGCAAAAAGATCGGAAAATACTAAAAAGAATGTGAATAAAAAATGTATTACTTTTTGAAGTAGATTTTGATATATGAAATTTTTTTGCATGTTTTATACCTAAATAATGATTTAGGCCCTTATATTTAAGCATTAAAATGAATTAAGCAGAATGACTTTCTTAAAAAATGAGAATTATCTATGATTATTTATCATTTTGGACAAGTATGATTTTAAATGAAACTACAACAATTTCACATTACTTAGCTAACTATAAAGTACATGCTTCAACTACACAGGGTTAAACTAACAGACAAATTCCTATTGAAGATTTTATCGTTAAATTAAACAAAATTACTAATAAAGTTATATAACGACTTATATCTAAAAATTTATTTAAAAAAACAGTAACTATTAAATCATTCATTCATCTACACTAAGTTTATATTACAAGTCAAATGTTTTTATAAAATATTAATAATTATATTATATTAATTATATATAAAAAACAACATTCATAAGATGTAAAATATTTGAAAAGAATAAATTTTTGGTGGAAAAATATTTCTTATTTATAAAATGATGTTTCGCTCTCATGAAATATTTGCATTTATTAGATAACTAAATATAACCTTTTTATTATAATTACATTTCGCAAATAAATAACATAAATTAATAACAACAAGCACTTTTATTCCTAAAAAAAAGAAAAAAAAAATACATTTCTTTATGAAATTCATGGTTTAAAATTTTTATAGCTTTAGAAACGAAAATTTTCTAAATAATTCAAATACACTTAATAAATAACATACGAAAAATGTAATGCCAAAATAAAAACGATTAAATGTATTAAATCATATAGAACAATGAATAAAATTTTGTCTTCGTGAATTATAAACATCTTTAACAGTTTTTCAGAGTTTAAGAATTGAGAAAAATCCTTGATTGAAAAAGATAACTGAGATATAATATTATTCTAGATTAGGAGAAAAAATTAACGATTTTGAAATGAGGAAACAATAAAATAAGTTGGAATTTAATATCAAAAATGAAAACTATTATTGCACATCATATATTAAAAAAAACGTGTTAAAATTACTGAAAATTTGCTCAGTAACAAAATTTATATCATTGAAAAGATAATGTTTGACCCATTAGAATGATGTAAAAGTCAGCTTTGTGCTGCAATATTTTCAGCTGTTAATATAAAACATTTAAATTTTGCATAATTTTAATTAATTAAATTTACATTTAAAATTTCGAAAAAAAACTGTTTCGTGGTGAACATTTCCACTTTTTAAAGTAAACTTGTGACAGTTGGTAACTTAATGTCACACAATTTCTCCAGTAATACGACAGCAGAAATTCGGACAGACACAACCTTCTTCTTTAAAATTAGTAAAAGTAATTGCACAAAAAGTATATTAAATAGACATGCTTCTTTGATTTGGAAAAATATTCAAATTGTACTGTATCTGTTAAATATTCAAAAGCGGCATGTTATCATAACTATTATTATAGTTATTTTTTTAAATGCTTCTGAAATCTTAAAAAAATATTAAACTGAAAATCATCGAGAGATTACCGAATGAATAGCTTTTTTGAAATTTAAATCACTGATATTTTTTATACACTATTTTCAAATTTTATCAAATTTTTCCAAATATTTCATTTTTATATGTATATTAAAAATGCAAAATCAAAGATATCAAAATTGCTCGAACAAACATCAAAACATTGCAAAATCCAAACATTTTCTTTGAAAATTTTAGTGGAAAAGTCAATTTTAAAAACTTACCACCAATGGAAAAATTTCTCATAATACTTCAAGTTTTTAAATCTTATATAAGTAAAACTGCTTTTTACCTGATATCATCCTGTATCACAAAGGACAGAGAATAATATTCCCAGCCCTTTAAGGAATATTTTTTTAATAAAAGTTATTGGAAAATCTGACAAGTATCTGATACAAACAATAAAAGTTACAAAAAGAAATTTGATCATTTCTTCATCATTCTGTTTGAGAGAAGAGATTCCTTTCTACAGTATTTCCCCTTCCTCTTTTTTCCAAACTCGATGTTGCGCGCTTAATATAATTACATAAATATTCAACAATAGACATCATAGGATAATTACATCGAGATAGTCAAGTATAACAATTAATATTTTCTGGCTCTCAAAATAATGGCATTAGGTTTTTATTCGCTTATAGGAATATAGTATATTTATAAAGCAAAAAGATTTCATTTTTCTATCGTAATCTAAACGCATATCATATATAATTAATTTTCGACTTTTCGATAACATTCTAATAACATAACATCGAAAATTAAACGAATTATCAAAAAACGTTTTTCAAAAAGAATAATTAATTATAAACTTGACATTCGTATTCTTTCAAAATTATCTTCCGAGGTAAATTTTGAAGCTTCGTAGTCTAATTAAGGTTCACCGTATCTAGCAGTGTAGAAAAAGGAAAACAAAATGCCGTTATTTTGTGGCTGAAATGATATTAAGTATCTTTGGAGATCTCGTAATTATTTGTTCTTCCTAGATGTCTTGGAAGTATCCCTTTCTTGCTGATATAAATAGCTTTGTTTTCGTCGATAAGAAAGTTTTTCTTTTTTCCTTAGTTATCTTATGTTACAAATCGGATAATATGGTTCTACTTCCGTAATCAGTGGAGGCATTCGAGAAATTCCTATCTTAACAGATGTTTCATTAAATATTTTTTCCCAAATTGATTTCCATTTGATGAAGAAATATTTCTTGGGACGACAGGAAACGGTAGTCAGACGGATATTTTATCCTTAATATAGTAAATGCATTATGAATGAATCAATTAATAGAAAACGTGAATCAAATATGCAACTCATTTAATCTCTTTAGTTTTGTTCAAAGTACTACAATACAATCAGATTCGAAAAATAATGAAAAGTAACAAGCAGGCAGGTCAGTTCCTTATATTACCACAGTATGGAACATTTTAGTTTTATGTTTTGTATTATAGTGAAGAAAATAGGGTATGCTTTTGATACATTTTTTTTCATCCAAATATGCCTGCAGACTTACATTTCGAAATTAAATTCTCATAAATATGAATAGATAGACACAAAAACAGGAAACTTTTGGGCAGATTTGGGGTGCAATCTGAAATAGGTGACGTGGCAAAACAATATCATACCATTCATCTATCTTCTTTTCATTTAATTCTGTATCGTTTAATTTTTTTCCATTTAATTTTAAGTATTCTTTTTCTATACCTCTTCTAGACATTTCTTCTTTCAAACAAAAAAGCCATGCAAGTCATTTGTAGGCTAAACAAAATTTTACAATTTTGTGCGAGGGGAGCAAGGAAGGGTATAACACCTTTATTACACAGTAGGTGATTTTTTTTGCGGGGGGGGGGGTACTTACGCTGGTAATTTGTTTTCTGTCGTCGTCTTTTCTTAAAAAGTCACAATTTATTATGATCTATTGTATCCATTTCTTTTCTCATTATTTAAAATTAGACATTTTGATTAGAATTGCTAATGAAAAAAAGAAAGGCATATCTGGATATTACTTTTACAAAATATTTTCTAAAGGAATATTGATGGCAAACGAAAACATAATTAATTGGAACCACTAGGAGAAGTTGATTTATCTAAAATCTTAAAAGATGAAAAGTAAACCTAAAAATAAATATAGTGACCTTTTTATTATAAAAATGGCAATAGATTTGTTTAAGCCGTTTAACAGTTTTAGTAAATAATGTATAATTTATAAATAAACATTAACACTTTTACTGAATAATGCAGTGATAATTATAATTTGTTTAATTTATGGAATGCAAAAAAAAATATTTTCCATTACTAAATATGAAATTTTAGTAAAGAAGCATCGTAACACTTCAAGTCGAAAAATTATACAGTAAAATGTTTTGAATACAGTTCCGTTCATAAGAAATGTATTCTAAGCTTTTTTTTTTAAATGACAAATTTTTTTCATATTTTATAGATTGAATGCATTTTGCAATCGTAAAATCCTTCAATTATTAAGAACCTTAAAAATTATTCGCTAGCTATCTGTGAGAATTAAAATTGCAGAAGTATTATTAAAATTGCAGTTTTTTAGTACATTAATCAAAATAATTTCGAATTGTATGGTTATACATATTGAATTAGACTATTAATATCAATCTAAAGCATTGAAATGTTTGCGTGTGCTAAAGTAAATCCTTCAGCACGCGCACACTTTTTTTGAATATTAGTACACACGGAGAATCATTTTGACCCTAAATTGCAAAATATTTATTTCTTATTTGAAGGACATTTGTATAAAAATAAAATATAGTCGGTGTATAAGAATATTTTTCTTCGTAGATAACTTTAATATAAGACACAAATGCAATTTTTAATTTAAAAAAAGGGAAAATTAATTTATATTCCTTTTTCTATATCTTTTCTGTATTCACTTCTTTTTTATCCATCATTCATGTAAAACTCCTTACATTTGAAATAAGTAATTTCTTTCTGTATAAAAATGTTAAAATTATAAGAAAATCGATATTTTACATTCACTTTACATTTTAATTATTTTAGAAAATGGAGCTTTAACGTTCAAATTAGAAATGCTATTATACTTAGCTTTTGACTTTAGCATTTACTTAAATATACAAAAAAAAATTATCTTTTCTCATTCAGAATTTGTTGAATTTTTATCTTTAATTTCGAAGTTTTGCATATGTTTTCTGGCATCCTTTACTGTTCGTTCTATTAAAACTTATACTTTTTATATTTAGCAATAGAACGGCGACATTTCTTGACCACTGTATACCTCAGACCACTTACACACCTCAACTATTGTATCAATTTCTCCTTTAGTTAAGTTGTAAAAAGTTGCCATTTCACGTTTACTTAAATCCCCTGTATGCTCATATTAATTTATCAATCCAAGAAGAGTACAATTTATAGTTCTCGACAAATAAAGTAGACATTTTGGAATTCCACTTTTGCTTTTTCTGCCAATTTCAATAACTATGAACATAATCTTATTTAATAAGTAAAAAGCTATGGAAATTCATCGTTATCTTGCTTGGCTTATTGGATTTATATCTACAATTTGTGTTGTCATTTGGCTAATTGCTCACCTTGAAAGACCAATGTCATGATCTGAACGTAAACATCCAAACTGCATGTAAAAATTTACGAGAATCACAAAGCACAAAGTTTCGTATACTCCTTTTATTTGATTTACTTTTGATGTACTAACAAAATCGGCACTTAACAAGGAAGAGCCCCAGTTTCTCATTCTATAGTACAATATTTAGAAACCATGCCCACTTTTTGGTAGTTAAAAATAGCTATTTAAAACACGCTTCTTATCGCTGCTAACTTATCTATTCTTTTCATGGTAATTGAGGATATCATCAAAATACAAACATCAAAAGAGAAAATTAAGGAGGCTTATTTATGGACATTGCAGTTGAAAATATTGGGATATCTATTCCATCTGACTACTTCAGATCTTTCGCATTCAAGTGTGCAATTTTTAGTACATCAGGATAATATAAGATTTGAAAAAAATTATTTCAGCAGAATCTTGAGCTTAGTATCTCTATCACGACATTTACTTTTAAAAAGATGAAATATAAATGTTTGTGCAATCTAATACAATATCAATAATATTTATTAGAAAAAGAATAAAAGAGAATCTAGACTTTAGTAGAACACATATATTATACAACAATATTATACAATATTGAATGATTTTTAGAAATATTCGCAGTATTGCATAATAATGCTGAATATTGAATAATATGATATAATATCGCTCAATATTGTACAATATTATGTACCAAGTTGTATTAACACGGGATCGGAAAAAATTGATTTGAAAGAATTTTGTAATTGGCAAATACGATACTATATTACAAGACTTCTTTGGAAAATTCTTTGGTGGAGGTATTTTTTTCCCGTTTCTCCCCGTCTTTACCAGTATCAAATGCATCAATAATTGCATGTATCTCTTAATTTAGAATCTACTTGTTCTGATTCTATATTATGAGAAATTTGCAAAGTTTCACCAATACGAGTCAACTCTAAGCAATCATAATTTTCACCATCCGCAGGAACACACGCGAGAAGATCTCTTAAGTCACAGCTACGTACGTTCGTTAGCATCAAAGCCATGACATTAAATAAATCTGAAACGCTATCACATGTACGGGTGAATTTTACTCCAATCCACGTCCCTCATTAAAAACGAACTCGTTTTCCCGTTTCTGCCACCATTATCTTCAATTTCTAGCTCCTATAAAGATAGATGAAGCAACAGATGCAAGTAATTAGAATTTCCTAGAGTTTCTGAACAAAGGAGATATGTTGGGGTTAAAATGACACCATGCATGTGCTGATAAGGTAAGCGAAAATAAAATCTCATCATTTAGTATAATGTTTAAAATGATAGTTTCACAAGAAAGTATTTTGTGGAAATTAATTTGAGGAATTTTAATTGAGGAATTTGAGGAAAAAAATTAAATCGTTTCACTATATGAAAGCGGTAGGGCATAATTTTTAAAGGTTTTTGTTCTGTGTTTTCTTTAGTTTTCTTAGAAGAGATTTCTTTAGTTTTAGCATACAACGAGCACCCTCACTTTTTAATAGCCAGGCAATCTAAAATCGAATATATATCTTTTCTTGTCGGCTAAAAATTAGCCGCAATAAATAACACGACACTAGAAAATTGTTTTGCCGATTTAAGAGAATTGCAAGTATGCGTCTAGATTCAACTAAAATAATAATAACAGCTCTACTGGATATATTATTGTATTAATAAAATGTACGGAATGTATTGATAATTCTGCAGTATACACATATTTTTGAAAATATGCTGAATTATACGTGTAATCATAAATCAATCATAGTACTGTTGTTAATTTTTGTCTTACTGTGCTCTTATTTAATTAATCGATGAAACTACTTAAACTCAAACGAAAAGCAGGCAAATCGCTTTGACAGATTTGATAAAGAAGCGCTGATAATTATCCCTGACCAAAAGTGCCCTGATATCGTTACTTTTACTACAAGATAGGATGTATAAAAAATCATCGGTATGCATGCCATATGCCATTTAGTCTGAAAAGTGTTTTATATTCGAGGAAAATAATTTTAAATAAATAGGATGACAATTCCATTCTTCATCTTGTTGATATAATCTGGTAATAAAAGTATTACATTTAAAGTCCTAACAAAGTATTTATCCCCCCCCCCCACCTGATCTGGGCGTCCCAGCTTTGAGTCCCGGTTTGGGCATGGTTGTTGTTCTTCATCTGTGTTCTATCTGTGAGGTGTGTGAATTTGCCCCCCTGTAAAAAGGGACTGTGCAAGCGAATGGTGACGCATGAATAGTTAAGGGGTACTCTTGGCCCTAGATGGCGTTATTGAAAACCCAGAGGCTTAATCGCGAGATTTCGTCAAGTAGGCTTGTCAACGACAACTGCCATTAGTAACAACAGCAACAAAGTATTTTAGAGCGAATAGAAAGCATAAATTTTCAGAAATTGATCCATTTAAATATAAATTTTCTTAAAATGAGTCTCAATATCTGGGCTGGAATAGGGTTTGGGGAACAATCACCTACAGAACTAATAGTCTACATTTATCCAATACTTCCTGATACTGATTGTTAAGATTGAGATTAGCTGTTCTTGACCCAGGATACATTATTATATTTTCGGTAATTACAGCACTATTGGCCGATTTATTGAAAGCAAGTAATAAGAAAGCAAATATCAATTGATTGAGAAATGTAATAAAGCGATTTTTCTTGAAGAAATACTTAACGTCTTGAATATTCCATATTTTTCTGAAACTTATTGTTAATTCATGCTTCAGGCTTTGAGTAAGTATATGGAAGTATACATACTGTCAAATTGGATGGAAAAGAAATAGTTATATTTTAATTGAGGGTACCTTTAATTTAAGGGTACCCTTTACTTAGAATATACTAATTTTTCTACATAAGTTTTTTATTTTTTCAATAAATAGAAATTTAAAGGCATACCGATATCGAACCGCATTTTAAACTTAAACAAGCCTCAATCAGAGTGTATGATTAAAGAAAAATATCGTAACTAATGATCACTTGCATCTTTTAACATCCATACTGCAAGCTCATAATTTTATAAAAGGTCATAAAAAAGGGGAATACAAATTAAATAGGGAGAAATTACAAATTAAATGTAATAAAAAATAATGTTATTCAGTTATTTACACACTAATTGTTCACTTCATATTAGTAAATTATGAAATTAAAAGTATTATGCAGAAATCTCTTCTTAATGTCTTATTCCTGTCCAATAGTAGTTATAAGTAGTTATTAAAAGTGTCTGTATTATTAGTATTTCTTTATTCATTAACTTCTATAAATGAATAAGAAACATATTAAATCACTTCGCGTAAATGAAGAAATTAGCTATATTTTCTGCTATTTAGCTGTAAATTAAGACTTGAATATAGATTCGATAAGAATATGAATTATTTCCATACACTTTCATATTCACTTGATGATACTTATTACAGATGGCTCTTGATGATACTTATTACAGATGCACGTTTAACGCTAATAAAAAAATCGCAAATTTTTTTATACATTTTACTGCTTCACAATAGAACAGTTTAAATATCATAAATTTCATTTGTTTTTCTTTAAAAAATTACAAATTGTAGAAGAACATTAAACAAGCTAAGAGAAAGAGTAATATATCATTATGACGAACAGAAATTTCCATTTCATTTTTGCTTAATCTTCATCCGTTTATTTCTTCTTATATGAAATTCTACAGCTTACTCCAATGTTTTAGATGTGTAGTTATCCGTTCTCTGCCTGATTTTATTTTACGGTTAATTTTTAAAAAAATTATCCCAGTCGACTTTTAAAACAGTTTCCTGAAAATACAAAGCAATACAAAACAAATACAAAGATCATCTAGTGTAACGTTTTGGATCGTAGGAGTTTCCAATGGTTTTCAAACCTTTTTTTATCCCGTATGGATGCAAATAACACATGTGGTCAAGAGTCACAAGTATAAAAATCAAAAAAAAAAAATCACAGCAACTTTTTGATTTTGCCAGATGGCAAAACTCTTTTATTCTTACTCCTCCAATATTCTTTAGCTTTCTGTGACAGAAGGGAAAAACTATGAAGAGTTTGAGAAGATGCAAGGGATGAAAGGGGCGACAATCCATTCAGTGGAATCTAGAATTCGAGAAAAAAAATGAAGCCGTATTTATAAAAAGTTCGTCAAAGTTTAGGTAGTTTCACTTCCCATTTTTTCTTCCGGTTGTCTTTATTCTTTCCCCAAAAAACATAAAACCTTCAAATGTCAACTAAAATTAAGATATTTCCTTAATATTTAGAAGAATAATTTTAATTAAGTTTGAAAGAGAATATATTTTCTTGTACGGAACTGCCGAAGTAAATAATACAAAATATGGTTGATCGTTTTGCCAATTTCTTTCTTCAAACTGAATGTAGCATCATTATTTTAAAAAATCATCGAAAACTATTTATAAAGATTATCAACTTCATCCAACTTTTATCAACTTTTTTAAGACATTTTAAATTTTATTATTTTTTCCTTATTACTCACGTTACATACATATGTTTATCAAGTTCAAAATAATGTATATATTAAACAACGAAATACATGAATGACGATTTTTATTCAGTTAATACCGAAATTATTCTGCTGGAGTTTGATCATTTATTCTCAAAATAAATCCAGTAAATCCAAGAAATATTTTACACAGTATTTAAAATTTTAATGATGTAAATATATTAATTTACTGTTAAACTTATTGCGGAAAATCTGACCAGCTTAAAATAGAAGATAAATTTAGAAACTAGATTTATCATTACATTCGATAAAAGTCGTTTACTTCGGAGAGTTATTTGCGAAGTTGAGAGAAATTAATTATCGTCTGTCAAACTATTCAAACTGACTTTATTTATTCTGTTAAAAGGGCTTCTAACTTAGAATGTGGAAGATATATCAGAATACTTTTCCAAGTACATAAATAAAGCCGCCATTTTATAGAATAGCCTTGGAGTCAGTAACTGCAGTCAGCTTAAAATAACCCATCTTTAATGACTATTATTGTAAATCGAAGATTCTGTTTTAACTTTTGATAAACAAACTATAATTAGACACCTAAATTGTCATCAACAGAATTTCGGTATGTTTTGTTTATGATTGAAGTTGTAACTCTTGGAAATTATTTATGCCTATTATTTAATAGTTGATTTTCTTTTTTTTATAGTCTCCTTTTTTTAGCTTTTGTATTTACAGCTCTGCACATACTTTGTTAATTTTAGATGGAAAAAGAAGCCTGCCCTTTTAGGAAATTTCGCATTTATGAGATGCTTATGAATACTTTCTTCACAAACAATTCTCTTTTCTTAATATTTAAACTGGATTCACAAACTCTCGAATAAATGATGGTGGTGGTGGTTAGTTTGGGTTTTTTGGCACAAGGGCCATTCCTGGCCATACTGCGCCATCCTTATGGTAAAAAGTAGAGCTTTGTTGATGATTGGAACTTTGTATAAAATTAAATATGCTTATGTGTAAACTAATATAAAATAGCTAAAACAGATTAAGACGAAAAATGACATCTTTGTTTTAAAATAATAATAAAAGGAAAAAGGAAATTGTTGAAGTTAAATATATGGTAAAAGGTGTATAGCAATTAAAAATTTAAAAATATTTGGATGATGATTCTCTCCCAGTAATTCTGGGAGAGTAACATTTGATGGATGAAAAAAATGGCGACGATGAGATTCAAAAGCTGGGCATTCAATCAAAATATGACCAACTGTCAATTCGGTGTGACATGAGGAGCACACAGGTGCCCTTTCTCCAAAAAGCAGGTGTTTGTGGGTAATCCGAGTATGTCCAATACGTAGGCGAGATAATTTTACATCAGCTCTACGCATCGGTAAGACTGGCCATGTGTCAATAAAAGGTTTAACAGAATGCAATTTATTCTGCGTCTGCATATTCCATGTCTCCTGCCACAGAGCAAAAATCCTATTGGTAATAGATTTCTTTACATCACTGTATGGTATTCTGTGATGTAATAGAGAAGACGCAGTTTTTGCAGCATGATCCGCTTGTTCATTGCCAGCAATTCCCATATGACTGGGAATCCAGCAAAATAAAATATTAAAACCTCTATTTTGAAGAGTTTTCAAAAGTCCCAAGATTTCTATTACAACTGGATGTATATGAGGGTTCAATTGGGAGAGGATTACCAAAGAACTCATGCTATCTGTATATATACAAAACTGTCTCTCGGGTGAGGATGATATATTCATCAGAGCATGAGAAAGTGCCACTAATTCGGCTGACAAAACTGAAAAGGATGTATTGAGACAGAAACTGTTTATGTCGGAATCGAAGACAATTCCGCAACCAACATGCTCGGTTGCCTTTGAACCGTCAGTGAAGACAGGCACAAAAGAAGGATACTGACTGCGATGAGCACAAAAAATTTGTTGAAAAATCACTGGAGCAGTTGTATCTTTTACGAAACCGCTAAAAGGATTTAAGAAAGAAAATTTGGGAAAATCCCAAGGTGGAAAAGTTTGGAAATCAACGGTCTGGATTTCAGGAAACTGCAAATCCAAATTTTGAAGCGTACTTTTCACTCTCTCAGAAAAGGGAAGAATGTAGGAAGGCCGAGCATCATAAATTCTGCAGAGAGTAGCATTAAGAGTCGTATTTGCCACAGGATGTTGTGGAAGAGACAGCGTTCGAAAATGATATTGCATGGAGAGTTTTTTCCTTCGCAGCTCCAAAGGCAACTGATGACAAATGACATAAAGACTCTCCACTGGCGATGTCCGAAAAGCCCCTGAACAGATCCTCAGAGCAGAGTGATGCACGGTATCTAGTCGACGCAGAACTGTAGGTCTGGCTGAGCCATATACGAAACACCCGTAGTCAATCCGAGATAAAATGACAGCCTGGTATATACGAAGTAAAGAGGTACGATCGGCACCCCAGGAAGTGCGAGAAAGTACCTTGAGGATATTGAGTGATCTCTCACACTTCTTCCGAAGGTATAAAATATGCGGAAGGAAAGTGAGCTTCTTATCAAAATATACACCCAAAAACCGCACTTCATCAACAACTGGAATTGGGTCATTGCGTATACAGATTGACGGATCAGGGTGAAGGTTTCGTTTCCTGCAAAAATGCACACATTTACTCTTTTCGGCAGAAAGAGTGTGTCCATTTTTCTCGCACCACTTGTTTAATTTGTTAACTGCATTTTGCAGTTGAAGTTCAATTAAACTCATATCACTACCTTCACAAGAGATATGTAGATCGTCAACGTATAAATTTCCCTGCACAGATGGTGGTAAATGATTAAGTATGTCACTAAAATGGATGATAAAAAGCGTAACACTGAGGACGCTCCCTTGTGGAACACCCTCCTCTTGAATAAAATAATTGGAGTAAAAATTGCCGACACGAACTCGGAAAGTTCGAGAAGTTAAAAAATTTCGAATAAAAATTGGAAGATTTCCCCTAAAACCCAAGTTAAAAAGTTTCTGAAGAATTCCGTATCGCCATGTACGGTCATACGCCTTCTCTATGTCAAAGAAAATGGAGACGAGATGGTTTCTACGTACAAAAGCATTGCGGATGTATGTTTCCAGATGGACGATATTATCAATTGGGGTGCGCCCCTTACGGAAACCACTCTGCAAGAGCGGAATACATGTCATTTTCTCCAATTCAAAGATTAAACGGGCGTTGACCATACGTTCAAGTGTCTTACAAAGAACACTCGTTAAAGCGATAGGCCTGTAGTGCAGAGGATTTTCTGGATCCTTTCCCGGTTTCAGAACGGGAATCACAAAAGCCTCTTGCCACTGATATGGGTAAGTCTGCTCTTTCCAGATTCTATTAAACAGATACAGGAGACTGGAGAGCGATGATACACTCAAGTGGCGAAGCATACTATAGGATATTCCATCTGGACCAGGACTAGTATCATGAGCTTGAGACAATGCCCTTCTTAATTCGGTCATCTGCAGATCGCAATTGTACGGACAAAGTTTCCGAGTTTGGAAATCCAAAGTCATCTGTTCCGCGCGATTCTTAATTGCCACGAAATCAGGGCAATATGATTTGGCAGCGGAAACTTGTGCGAAAGTCTGTCCGAGAATATCAGCGACATCTAATGGAGAAGAATATGTTGTACTACCGGATTTTAGGATAGGAAATGAAGACTCCCGATAAACTCCATTTGCAGCTTTTACCTTACTCCATAGTTGTTTGCTTGGAGTGCGATATGTAATTGAGGAAATGTATCTTATCCAGCACTCCCTCTGGCTACGTCGCCGAATACGACGAGCAACAGCTCTGGCTCGTTTAAATGCGACAAGGTTTTCCGTCGTTGGGTACCTTCTGAAGACGTTCCATAATTTCTTCTGCTGTTTGTGACTGTCGTGACATGCTTTATTCCACCAAGGTCTTCGAAATTTTCGTGAACCTGGTGAATTTTTAGGAATGGAATTATTAGCGGCGTTAATCAAGACATCAATGATATTTTGCACGGTTTCCGAAATGTCTGTAGTGCTGACCATTTCCTGAGTAATATCTGCCAATTTTGTATATACGGACCAGTCTGCTTGCTCGAAAAGGAAATGTTGTGGGGGACGAGTTCCACTATTTCTATCGACTTGAGAAACAATTAAAGGGAAATGATCACTACCATAAAGATCATCTCCGACTTTAAATTTCAGCAATGGCAATAACTCAGGAGAGCAAATGGCAAGATCGATGCTATGGAATGTACGTGTTGGCTCGTGGAAGTATGTTTTTTCTCCGTTATTCAGTAGGCAGAGACAGTTATTGGCAATAAATTGCTCAATCTGTCTCCCTCGAGAGTTCGTATTTTCTGAGCCCCAGAAGGTGCTGTGAGCATTGAAATCGCCTATTAATAAATACGGTTTGGGAAGCTGGTCTACTATTTTGTTAAGTTCTTGCTGACTTATGACATCATGTGGTGGCAAGTAGATGCAGCAGACTGTAACCAGTGTTCGAGTATGAATTTGCACAGCCACAGCCTGCAGGGAAGTGTGTAATAAGAGAGGTGTGCTCGGATACAGATTTGATGTTAGAATACAGACTCCTCCCGAACTACGAGATCCAGAGACTGCATCTTTCCGCACACAATTATAGCCACGCAGTTTTAACGGTATATTTGGCTTCAAGAAAGTTTCTTGGAAGCCAAAGCAAAAGGGATGAAATGTGTTGATAATTGATTTGATGTCTTGTAGTTTTGTTCTAAGACCACGACAATTCCATGAAAGAAAGGTACCCATTAAGAGGTTCTTTTTATTTTAAAGGTATTGGTGACGGTGTTTGAGTGTTGCGAGACATCGCAGCTCATTTCTTCATCCTCTTCTTCAGACGGATGAAGCGCGATGAATTCAGGACTTTTGGGTGCTTCACCAAAAATAGATGTCAAGTCCTTATGGACTATGCCCTGCGTCGCAAGTCCCAAAGCGACGGATTTCTGACCTTTAGACAATTTCAACTTCGAAGGCAAACTTGTTTTTGAGAGGCCACGTTTAGAAAGCTTCAACTTCAGGGAATTTTGAGATTTTGATTTTGTTACGACCTTTTCAGGTCTACGAATTTCTGAAGTGGGGTTGGTGTTTGATTCAGAATCGGAATCCGATGTTTTTGTACTTGTTTTAGAATGGCTAGGATTTTTGAGACAATTCTGGCACGTACAGTTTACACAAAACGATTTCTGTACGGCGGAGGCATAACTCAGACCGGGAGTCGGTGTTTGAGATAAAATTTTCTTTCTGGCTTCAGGGTAAGATAAGGCTTCTTTTATTTTCACTGTAATGATTTTTTTCTCAAGTGTCCAGCGTTCGCACGATCTAGTGATCTAGTGAAGGAAGTGTGATTGCCACCACAGTTCACACACTTTTCAGGTGCGGAACACTGCTGACTATCGTGCCCTTTCTCAGCACAACGGGCGCAAGTGAGAGTCCCGCGGCAGTTGGCTTTAGAGTGGCCGAAACGCTGACACTGAAAACATCTCAACGGGTTAGGAATATAATGTCTTACTGGTAATTTTATATAGCCTGCATAGATAAATTCTGGTAAACTTGGACTATGGAAGGTGAGTATATAATGTTTAGTGGGAAGGATTTGTCCATCCCGCCGTATAGAAATCTGTTGTACATTGGTGACACCTTGATGTTTTAGTTCTGCAGATATTTCTTCAAGGGGAACATTATACAATTCCCCGCAGGTTATAACGCCTTTAGAGTAATTTAATGATGTGTGTGAACTGACTGTAACGGGAATGGTAGCTAAAGCTTTCAATTTTAATATTTGCTGGGCTTGCTTTTTTGAATTCACTTCAACGAGCAAGTCACCAGAACGCATTTTTCGGATTGAAGAAACCTCGCCTACGGTTGCTGTGAATGCCCTCTGTACGAGAAAAGGTGATACAGAATTAAAATTTTCATTCTTTTCGGAAACACGCTTGATAACAAAAAAGGAATCATGATTTGGAATAGTTAAGGTATTTGGAATAATACGACGCCCACCGAAGGGACCACGTTTGGAAGAGCCCATACGACATTGAAAGAGATTCGGGCCCGACGGCACCGCCCACCACGGAGCCCAACAAGGGAAGGCAATTACCGGCTCTGGTCATTCCCAGCCTCGGCATCCACCCTAGTGCTAATCGGTACCTATACGCTGGGAGCTACCCCCGGGGACAGTGACCACCCTTAACGCCAAGCCCAAGGAGTAGCCCCTTCGCTTGATCCCTAGCAAACTAACCACTCAGGTGGCTAGCGACCAGCCGATTGATACACCGGGGACCACAGTGCACCACCCGTCCAATGGGTCGCCACGCACGGCAAACACGTGGGGGTATTTGCTGTCCATGAGAAGCAGGAAGCAAACAGAGCGGCGACAGCTTCTCATGGAGAGCTCCCTCGCCTACCCTCGAGGGAAAGAAAAAACAGGAGACAGCAGAAGGCGTAGTGGAGAGTAAATCATAAAGGGAGTAAAGATCCCTGGGTACCTCGGGATTGGGACACCCGTACTCACCTATAGTAGGTGAGCCCCTGAGGGGCTCGAATAAATGAAAAGACTCATTCAAGATATATACTGAGAAAAAACATTACTCATTTAAAATAAATGTTGCATAGTATGGAATAGATATAAATTGACTACTTCTTCAATCAGTTTTCATTTTCTCATATACGAAGCATACGTTGAGAAAATATTGTAATCGCTACAAAGTTACCGTGAAGATACTTTCCGAACTATCTATGTATCAACTGATTGACTAAATGCTTCTCATTTTCTTTAACATTCCTGCCCACGGAATATTAGAATTTCGAATAGCTACAAAATAAATTGACGGACTGGTTGATTGGTTCGTTGTTTAGGTTTTCTGGCGCAAAAACCATATCTGGCCATGCTGCGCCAATCAAATGGTAAGAAGCATTTCAAAGATATTTAAAGAGGTTATTCCGATTAAAAACCAAGCAAGGTTAAAAATTCCAATCGCAAGCTAATGCATTAAAACTGTATTTAAAAACCATTCATGAAAAAGGTAAAAGTTCAAAAATTACCGACAATCGAAAAAAGATTCCAAATTGATCAAATCCTAAATAAAATGTAACAAACCAATTGTCTGTAGAAATTTAAAAATATTAGAGAGAGGTTTCTCGCCCAATAATTCAAGCATGTCAATAGAAACTGCATTAAAAAACCGTAACCGATGATTTTTAAAAACAGGACAATCGATTAAAACATGACGAACACTTAAAACTGTATGGCATGTCGTGCATTTTGGACATGGTTCACCAAATAAAAGATGTTTATGGCTGAAGCGTGTATGATCGATGCGGAGCCGAATTAATTTTACATCAAGCCCACGCACTGGGATGGTAGGCCATAAGCGAATCATTGGTTGCAGAGAATGTAGCTTATTGGAAATCTGCTGATCCCAAGATCGTTGCCACAACATGTGAACGTGCCGAGCAAAACATGTCTTTGCATCGCCATGCGGAAGCGCTCGCTCATGAAAAGTGAAAGTGACGGACTGAAAAGGAGACAAACAATTCATTTAAATTAACTTTTGCCTACAATGGGTTATAGACATATAAACTGTGTATTTTCCAAATTGTTTTTAATTTTCTTTATCAATATCAGTTAAAATCAATTGAATAAAGTGACCCAATGAAGTGGTTTATTAGAAGAGAGAAAGAGGAATTAATTTACAGTAATTGGAATGCAAGGAATGGAAACAAGAACAGGCAGAATTCCAATTGTCATGTCCATCGTTCTATTATCCATTAGATTTAATCGATCATTTCCAGTATTACTCGTTAAAATAAATTTCCAGATCTAAGATCAACCAATTACTTTTGGATTGTGATAGTAGAATGCAAGGCATGCGTTGAGTAGCAGCAAACAATCAATACAAAAATGATGCAAGGCGAAACAGACATTTGATTGGAAATAGCAATCCATACAAAGAACTCTTGACGAATTTAATTTCACCATTTTCGGGGAGAGTTATCAATTACATATACAAAGCATAGTTCAATTCCAAAATGCAAGAATGATCGTAGCGAAAACAAATCTATAAAACTGCAATGGAGTAAAATATCACAATTTAAAATCATTCAGTTAATTAATATAATCCCTAATCTTAATGAATACACTAAAATATGTCCAAGCAATTTTCTAAACAGCGAAGCAAAAAATATTTTTAAGAATGTTAATGAATTTAGACTTCGTAAAGTTATTTATCCTTTTTAGTTTCTCGAAGTTTTGAAAGATCTCTGCTAAGTAAAGTTTGCTTTTTGTTTGGAAAGAAAGTCTAGGCTTTAGTACAGTTATAATTTCATTAATAATGTTACATAATAGAAAAAAAAGGAGAAATATAGTGAGTTAAAATTTTCAAAATCCGAAGCTTCTCGTATTGTTGCTAATATTTATAATTATTAAAATAAGATACCTGAATTCCAGCTATATCTGGAATAGTTATATTTACTACAACTATCTTCCGTCGTTAGTAACCATTAACAGCATTATAAAATTCATAATCGTGTTATCAAACATTTGACCCGATGAAACATTTAAAGATATAGCAATATTTTTTTAAAGAGCCTATGACTAAATGTAGTTTTCGTTGCATAAAATAAAGTGATAAAAAAATAAATGTGAAGATTAGAAATTAAATTAGAAAGGGTGACCAGAAAACAAGTTGCGAGATCTTTTAAAGAAGTAAAAGTATATTTTCTATTTACATGGAAACAACTGTCAAAAGAAAAGAAAAAAAAATGGAAGCTGAAGTGCGAAATCCCATTTTACTTTTAAAATTTGAATAAAGATTGATTCTCCATTAACTATAGTTTCTTTTCCACTAATTTTATACCACTTCATGCTTATAAATACAGAATTGTGTTCTCGATTTTTACTGATAAGCAAGAGATATAAAATTTTATATACTAATATAATTTTATATACTATACTATTTATATTTTTTAATGAAAAGTACTATTTAATATTTTCAAAACTTTATTGTTTTCTTTTCTTCAGAAAAATATTTTAGTCTTATTATGGGACATATTTAAGAATTCTTTGATTCTAATATAAGTTTTCCGAAACAAATGGTAGCGAGCATGCAGACTTCTTTGTTAATAATATTTTGTTTATCTTGACTTGGATGTTTTCCGACTACAACTATTGTTTAATAGCTATTCTTAAACAAATAACGCATTCTTGTATTTTTCAACATTCCAAAGTTAACTTCGAATAGTCTTTGTGCAGACACAAAATAACTTTTCCTCTCATTTTCTTACGTTGAAACTAGCGATATGATAATAATGGCAAACAAATAGTCAGGAAAGAAAATCGTTATTTATTTCTATCGGTTCGACTTTATATATCTTTAATCTTCTTTCTCCGTATGGAATTCCTAGATATCATGCAATGAAAATCAGTAATAGAAATGAAAGTAAGGTATGTTCAATTCTTGAATCACTTATTTAAAAGTAAATTTTAACAAGTATTGCAATAAAGCGATGCAAAGTTATGTGCTTTGTTTTTACGGAATTAAAAAAAATCATTAATGAATGGTTTTTTTTTTCGTCTTAACATTCCACAAAATTTGGCATTATTTTGCTAACCTTTATTTACAATATTTCATTTTGAAGTTACTTTCAACGCTCAACTTTTTCTGTATTTCTATCGCTCTCAAGGGAAATATTTCATGTCGCTTTCAAATATTTTTGCTAGCTTGAACAATATTGCTTAAATAATTTCAAAATCAAGAAAAAAAATCTCCCCTATTGTTTTGTTTTGTTTTCTATTAGTTGACCCTTCACATATTAACTAAGCCCTTTTAGCTAGCTATTTTATTGGATGTGTCAGAGTAATTTGAATGCATTCTTCATTGTGTATCTCACATAATCCTCTTATATTTTATAAGCCAAAATAATTAATTCTATTATCCTTCCATTTTGAATAAAACCTGAATTCCACACGTTTTACTCCTATCTAGTCGACTGCCTTTGTTATAATGGCGATTATGTAAAAGCAATTTGTGAGCAAAAACAAACAAGAAGATTGTCTTACATCAACTATGAAATTAATATTATTTTCATTATAGTGTTAATTCACGGAAATTAGAATTCATTCTGAAATGCAAATGAACTGAACTTGCCGAAAATTACTTTTCATAAATTCTCGATAATATGTTAATCATTAAACATTTCTGCTTGAAACTGTTTTTTTTTTTTTTTTTTTTTTATAAATTTAAGATTATAACATATATATTGTACAGTTTCATAGATAAGTGTTCGAAAAGAAGACAGAAATTGGTCCAGTAAATCATATAAAATTAGAAGCTTTCTCTCTTTTATAGGCATTATCATCTGTGAATTCATGATAATGATGTGAATAAGTCATCGATGTCACACTACAAAGAAATGATGGCCGATGAAATAATTTACAAAAATTCACGAGTAAATCTCTTCTAAAATACCGACATCTCAGACTCAGAAAATAATTAGTGTAATTAGTGTGCCTCAAACATTCTCGGCCTATTCTCTGATTCAGATAAAACTATCACGGCATTGGTGTACAACAGTTTTGAAATATTAGACTTTGACACGAATTTAACATTTTTATTGCATCTATTGTGTTATTCTTGGTAAGTGTTTTGCGATTAATCCCTGGAATGTGATTATTAGTATCCGAAAATCAAATTTGTGCTTTAGATGCGTTTTTCCCAATCGATTGAAACAAAAATCTGACACAAAACTACAATTGCCGTCAAAAAATCACATGCCAAATTTGATATATTTAAGTCATTATGTTTTTGAGTTATCTCGTTTACTTATTTCTGAAAGTACAGGTCGACAGACAGTCAACCGCTTGTTGGGTTTCGCTCAAAATTTGATATGCGTCTACACTATAGATGTTAAATCAGTGTTCTGAATTTTAATCTATTAAGCTCCCATCGTTTTGTAGTAATCATGTCAACTTATTTCTAAACAATTGGAAGGACAGATTTCTTTTGAACAGATACTACTCAAAATTTAATAGAAATCTAAAAATTTGGTGTCAAGATAATATACTGACTTTCATCTGTCTAGCTCAAACTTTTTTGTAGCTATTTTTGTCATATACAGACTGACACGGATAAATGTTTCGGGGACATCTACAAGAAGGAGATCTCGAATCTCAATCTTCTGCCCATTACAATACTTTCTCTATGCCTCGCATATGAGAAAACAAAACGGATACAAATTTCTGACTTGAGTGTGAATTATGTTCCGACTACAAGACAAGGAATAAAATTAATATTAGCTTGATATGAGGTTATTTACGCAAAATAAAAAAAGTTCTAAAAATATCGTTCAATCTGACAGATTTCATGAGGCTGTATTCAGATATAAGATTTATTTTATAACGCGTTCATTTGTATGGATATGTATGAAAATATCATTTGCTTTTACTTGGTTAGTTAGTTAGTTCGGGTTTTGTGGCACAAGAGTAATGTCTGGCTATGCTGCGCCAAACATAAGGTTGAAAATAATACAGTGAAGTTCTAAGAAGTTAAAGTAAAATTTGCGAAAACATATAAATGTGGAGATAAAATTATTTCTAGTTAAATAAAATAGAAAATACCAATTTCTTTCGAGAAAGTAAAAATATTTGGATGAGGATGTTCTCCCACCAAGTCACGAATGTTTGAAGATGATGTACCAAATAAACACAATCGATGGGGATTAAAAATTGGACATTCAGATAAAATATGAATGAAAGTCAAATTAACACGGCATGCAATGCAGACTGGGCATCGCTCACCAAACAGAAGATGTTTATGTGTGAGACGAGTATGGCCAATACGAAGCCGTATCAATTTGACGTCCAACTCTCGCAGAGGAACAACAGGCCACAGAGTAATGTCAGGCTGAAGAGAATGCAGTTTATTAGAAATCTGCAAATCCCATGATTCTTTCCATAGACAGAAAATACGTTGAGAAATATATTTTTTGAAATCAGTTTACGGAATAGCTCGTTGTAGAGAAAGGGACGCTGTCTTTGCTGCAGCATCGGCAGATTCATTGCCAACAATGCCAACATGGCCAGGTAACCAACAAAATAAAATTTGGTAGTTCCGAGTTTGCAAATTTCTCCAAAGATGAAGGATATCTACAGCTAGTGGATGAGTTTTAGTGTGAGGATGGCTCAGGACCTCCAGAGCACTCATACTATCAGAATAAATACAGCATTTATGGTCAATTAGATTAGAAATTTTTTCAAGAGCAATCATAATTGCCATTAGTTCAGCAGTTAAAACTGAACACAAAGTACTCAACTGAAAGATGCTTGTGTCCTCAGCAATGACGGCAGCACAACCCACTTGATAAGCTATCTTTGAGCCATCCGTAAAAACCGGAATGTGTGTAGAATATTCATTGCGGTGATATAGAAAAAGTTGTTGAAAGACAACAGATGAAGTGGTAGACTTGTCATAGGTGAGAAAAGGGTTAAGATATGATATTTCTGGGACATCCCAGGGTGGCAAAGTATAAGCAATAGTATTATGAACATGCAGATTTAAAATACCTGCATCAGCAAAAGTCCTTGTTATCCTTTCATGAAAAGGTAGAATATTAGAAGAACGTGCATTATATAATCGTCCCAAACCAATGGGTAAATTCACTCGACGAACAGGGTGATTGATAGAATATTCAATACGAAAAAATATAGTTCAGATAATTTTTTCCGTCTCATATAAAGAGGAAGTTGATGACAAATCACATATAAACTATGTACTGGTGATGTACGAAAGGCTCTAGAACAGATACGCAAAGTACTGTTGCGTACTGTGTCCAAATTGCGGAGAACACTAGAACGAGCTGTACCATATATTTCGCATCTCGACAGAAAAACAGACTGATAGATACGAAGTAGAGATGTTCGATCCGCCCCCCATCTTGTAGTCCAGAGGACTTTTAAGATGTTCAGGGATTTTTCACACCTCTTTCGCAAGTGAAGGACATGCGGAAGGAAAGTTAGTTTCCGGTCAAACATGACTCCCAAAAACGTACCTCTTCGACGACTGGAATATCAACACCTCGAATTTGTATCACAGGATCAGAGTGGAGATTCCGTTTCCGACAAAAGTGTACACAACGGCTCTTCTCAGGGGTTAGAGTATGTCCATTCTCGTCACACCATGAAATAAGTTTGTTAACAGCCCTCTGGAGCTGTCGCTCTATTAAATTCATGTTAGACCCCTGACAGGAGATTTGTAAATCATCCACATATAATGTTCCACAAACCGATGATGGCAGAACATGAAGGATTTGGCTTATATGAAGAATAAAAAGGGTGACACTCAAAACACTTCCCTGAGGAACACCCTCACATTGAATAAAATGATGAGAAAATGTATTACCAATATACGAACTCGAAATGTACGAAATTTTAAAAGATTTTGAATAAAAATTGCCAAGTTATCCTTAAAACCAAAATCCCCTAAAGCACGGAGAATACCATACCTCCACGTACGATCGTACACCTTTTCTATATCAAAGAATATAGAAATTAGATGGTTTCTCCGGAGAAATGCATTCCGAATCTGAGATTCAAGCATAATTAAGTTGTCACTGGTAGAACGTCCTCGACGGAAACCACTTTGGAAAGGTGAAATATACCCATTTTTCTGCAGTTCATAGAGTCAACGAGCATTTATCATGCGTTCGAGAGTTTTACAAAGACAACTAGTTAAAGCAATTGGCCTATAGTTTGAGAGATTGATAGGAACTTTCCCAGGTTTAAGGATAGGTATCCCAATGGCGTCATACCATTGTTCAGGAAAAATTTGCTCACTCCAGATTTTATTAAACAAGTGCAGGAGATGCAAAAGAGAGGTTTCGTCTAAATGGCGAAGCATACTGTAGGTAATCCCGTCGACACCTGGACTTCTTTTAATTGGCTTCTGATGAATTGAAATTCGGATTTATAGTAGAATTATTATTATTTGAATCATCAATTATCCGAAAAGAAAGAGTCATGAATTACCCGTACTAAAAAAAAATTAATAGGAGATGTGAACCTCTAGTCTGAAAATCGTAAAATGTTAATTTTTTTAATTGATTCGTTTTCTCTATTATTTCTTAATATTTACTCTCAATGACAGTGTGTATGCAAAGTATAGATTTAAAACTCATCTCAACGCATATGTGCTTAAATTCAGATGTTAAAACTATGAAAAGTATCATTTGAAAATTTATTAAAATTACGTGGGAAATGTACTGAAATAAAATGGACATTATTGAAAAGCTAATTGTTGACTTTTCAAAGAGTCTTTCTCCATAATATGCCCCGAAATCATTGAGAAAAATATTCAACATTTGGAGAAATGTTTTGATGAAAAATCACTTCTTAATAACGTATCTCAAAAAGTAACTACTTAACCAATTCAGTCGTTCTGGGCTTAAGGTATTTTTAAAGCGAGTTGTGCATTTTTGAAATCTATCACTTCATGTGACAAAACTTATAGATATACAATGCAAAATACAAAAATTATATTAAAAGTATTTCAAAAAATAATATCCGCATTTCAAAAATAATTAAAAATGAATCCTTTTCCCAATATTTCCTTTTAATTTTGTAGTGCAAATGTTTTTGACAGCAATGAAAAAATTTTCAATAGGTTTCCAGCTCTAAGTGAAATGCCACATGTTTCATAGTAGGCGTTTGGTAAACACGTTAATCTTACGTAGCGATTGACGCAACATTAACCAGATTCCCATAAAAAAATGTTTAATATCTATTCATTTTTTTAAAAAAATATTTTTATTTCCTATTAATCCTTTGCTTTATAAGTAAAATATTTGTAGAATAACCGTACTGCTTATTCATATTATTTTATAAAAAATACAGTCAACGTAATTTGTTATAAAGGATGTAAGATTATCATTCTTGTTGTTACCACTGTTACTTTCGTTTATTACAGAATGCATTTTGGATGTACTTTCTTTACTTATTAATCCTTTGCTTTATAATTAAATTAAAATATTGACAAAAGGAATTTTAAATGAATAGAAGAAAGCGTTTATTCAGTTCATTTAAATAATCTTGTTTAAAGCATTAATAATGCCCTTTCTTTTAAAGAAAATGCTTTATAATTATTTTTTTTAATTCAGATCACATAACCTTGATTATCATCTCATTTTTCCTATTTCTACAACAAAAGGCAACTGTCAATATTTACCCATGCTGTAACTGGGATTTTCAATAATGTAATTCTATAAATCTTTGAAGGATAATGGACTTAATTCAATTACATTTTTAATTGCTTGATAGTGAAAACAGTCGTATTTCCAAGAAATGCGCAGCTTCTGCAGGATATAGATAGCTAAAAAAATTACTTCACCAAAGCAGCATTTGACATCAAAGCTTTCTCGTTAGTAGCAGAAAAAACATTTAAAACTATCATATTAAAGTATTTATATTTTAGATGTCTTTTAAAAAAAGCAATAAAAAGAATTAAGTTAAATGTTTATATAAAATAGATTCTTTTAATATTATCTTAAGTGATTATTTAAATGTTTATTTCAAATAAGCATTTTCAGCACACTTTGTTTCTTCTATTGCCACTTTTCTCAGTCGTTGAACGCATTTACTAAAATAAAAACTTCTTTGTGAAAATAAGATTAGAATATTTAAAAAAAAAACAGAAATCTATTAAAGAGGCATTGTAAGCATTACTTTAATATTAGCTTATTTACTAACCTTAACCTAAATGTACTGTTTTACATAGAAGGGCAGTAATGTCTCAAGTATCATTATAAAGGACAATAAAATTTTCTTGTTACATCATGAATGCATTAAAGACTATGCATACATTTTATGTTTTACAAAATTTTATATTATGTATGCGAAGTTCAAAAATGTCTTTTCACTGATTTCTAGTTTCTTTTTTTCTCTCAAACTTTAAATTACTTTTATGATTTTTTCCGAATAATGGAACTGAATAAGTGGGTATTTTTTAAATATTTTTTTTTCAGTTTGCTTGATTTCAATGTATTTTTAATTTTTTTTTTTTGCCATGTCATTGATTGCTGGATATTTCTTTTAAATTATAATCATTTCAATTTTGCGGTAAGCCTTCTCGTATTTATTTTTCAATTCTATTTACCTGTATACGTATAATCCGTTGAAAATCTATTTTCGTATTCTTAATATCACTATTTCAGACACTGTATGCAAATTATGTAAAAATAGCTGATTGGGATCTCAACAGGACAATTAGAGATATCCTGCTAGACTTTTGAAGGCTAAATTTAACTCTCAAAATTAATTGGTTACTATTAAATTATATGATCAATCTATTCTATGTAGCCTTCATAAATATATAATATTTAAAAAAATTTAAAGATTTGATTTGAATTTTTTTTTTTTTTTTTTTTTGCAATCTAATAATAAGCACTGCATATTTTACTGTAACACACATTCATTTACATACTGATTTTCTA
>JAPMOR010084840.1:0-27865 GCA_026543865.1 Argiope aurantia
AAAAAAATTGTATAAATAGATCCTGTTTTTTAATATAGTACAGCGTGTCGATCTCAAATTAAGATTAATAATATTAATAAATGGGAAAGGTCAGAGGTTATGGTTTATGAAAGCCGAAACTGTATTTTTGAATACTTGTCAGTTTCTTAATTGAACATTGCCGTAATGTATTGATATTTAATAAATTATTCATGTAATATTTTCATTAAAAATCAAACGTTTTCAAAATGAATTTTAATAACTCAATTATTACCTCTTTTTTTTCTTGAACGAGTATGCACCATCTTATGAAGAAAAAAAATTATTATTTCCGTAGGGTCTTTCTTTTTTTAATGAAGTGAATCACTAACCAATTCATGTTTTAATATATTATTGTTCTATCTAGATTTTTATGTGAGGTGATATTTATAGAAAAAGAACAAATTTACATTCAAAAATTCCTTTTTTTTTAAATTCTAATTTTTGTTCAGCATTGTATATATAAAGTTTCTAGAATATAATTGTTCACATTTTCTTTAAAACATAATTGTAATGATTTAAAAATATTCATGTCTTTTGTTTAAGTAGCAAATATGTCTATTTTTTTTTTCCAACGTAAACTGTGACATTTATCTCATTTGGAAATGAGTTTAATATCCTTTTATTGAAATTACTATTAATTTAAATTATTAATTTTTCTCAGAAATATTTAAGAAATATACATTGTTATTTAAATATTATATATTAAATATCTATATAATTTCCCCCTCTTTTAAAATTCTGATTTTACTTTTATTGAAGATGATCAATATTGCAGCTACAACCTAAGTTCCATTTTTATTGCTAAAAGGAGAGGGGGTGCCTTAAAAAAACTTAGAAATAATGAAAGGAAGTTTTTGTAAATATTTAATGCAAATTTAAGAATATGTTGTTTGATAATGTTTTTTTTTTTCACTTAGTATTTTATTTGACTTTATGTCTGTGATTTTTTAAATATATATTTTATCTCAATTTTTTTCTATAGAAGTTCAAAAATATACTGTTGGTAAAAAGGGTAGTGATAAGTATTTTAACCTATTAGTTATTTTTATTTAATATTTCTTTTAATTATTAGTTATTGAGAAAATCAGCATTTTTAAAATAATTTTATAAAATTATTTAATTTATTTTAATTTAGTTTAAATATAATAAACTAGATTTTAGTTTAATGTGACACTTTTCTAAATCTTAATCACATTATCTTTGTTTATTACCTATCATCAAAGGCATGGTATTGTATTTTTATAGACAGTAATTGTTCATCTGTGCAGAAATTAGTTGAGAAAAAAAATAATAAATATATTTTACTTCATTAATTTTCCACTTTAGTTGACTCAATTTATTTTGTTACTAATGCTGCTAATCCTTGTATAATATGCACATCATGCGGTAGATTTCCAAAAAGCTATTTTAAACTTTTCTGAAGACATAATTGAAAGAAGGACTTGTAGCTCTTCAATATCTTCTAAACTACCCCTGATGCACTATTTACATCATATATCAATGTCGTGAAAATATTGATATTGACTGAAAGAACACCTTACTGTATATGGTAACAAAAATTCTGTTTAATTTTAAAAACAATAAATATACAGATACTATCTGTTAACACGTATATGAAAGAAGATATATGAGATAAGTGTAACATTTTTGTTATATTTCACTATAAATATTGAATAAACATACAAATTTCACATCTTTAAAAAAATCTTTTTAGAAAAATTGAATTACGGACTTCCTTTGGTTTCTTCTGATGTTGTTGGTGTTCCAGCTAATGGTGATAATGGGAATACAACTTATCACAGTCAGAGTAGTCTTAAACGACCCAGGACTGAAGATTACTCAGAAACTGGACTCTATTCTTCTAACAAATTGAGCAACTACTTATATTCTGAATCTCGAAGCTACACTAGAGGTATCTATTCATGTTAGGAATGCTTTATGATTCTTATTATAAAATGTCAAAATGTTTTATTATTTAAATCTGCAACATCTCTTTCAAGTTTAAGAAATATTTTTATCATGAAGCTTTAAAAGATAGGCATATTTATTGATGTTGACATTTTCATTAATTTTATATTATGTATAGCATAACTTAATATTACATATTTCAACAAAATTTAAATAAGAAAATGCTGTAATTAGATTTATAAAGACTATAGATTTCAAGCTGTTAAAGTAACATAAGATTAAAGCCAGTTAATCACAGGCCATCTCAAAAAGTGTCTTGTACATCTCATTTAAAATTTTCAAAGGCAAATATATGAGAATAATGTTAATCAAAATCTCCATTGCTAAAATTTTTTATGACAGTTGGAAAATACCTAATATATTAATTATATTGAAATTGGCTATAATTATTCTTAGATATTTCTTTATTTGAAGGATATGTGCATAGATTGTTTTTGGAAATAAGTCACCAAATGTATAAACCACATATGACTAATAAACATAATTAATTATAAAATTAAGTAGATTTGCAACCTGTGAAATATTTTTAAGAAAGGTTGTTTGCTTCATAAATTCTGATATATTTCCAAATAATATGCAGTCATTGAGCCAGAGAGCTATTCTATTAATGAAATTAACTGAGAAGCCTTATTAATTTGATAAAATGTACTGATAATAATTAAGTTTGTTACTCATTTATGATCTGAAATATATCTTTAAGATTTCATTTATTTTATAAATATAAAGCATATCTAAATGAAAGTTGAACTGAGATTTTAGTAAAATTTTTCTACGTGATAGATTTTATCTGGTATATAGCTTTGCATGTATGGAGAATCCAATATAAAATGGTTAGTAATGGCATGACATTGAATGAAACAAATGTGACAAAAAAAGTTTCTTTCAGCTGTGAATTCCTCTAAAAATTCTCAACAGGCTAAAACTTGAAAAAAAATTAGATTGTATTGGAATCAATAATTAAAGTATGTTTAATTTTGAAGACTAGCTATATGCCACATATTGCAATTTTCTAAAAATGCTTGATTTTTTTTTTTTTTTTACTATAATGACTGAACGACTATTATTATAGGTCAGATATACTTACATGTTCATGATCTGATCTATTATTCAATGACAGTCACCATGAAATTTTTTATGTTATAAGGAGTATTCAAAAAGAAACGAACTGGGAGCCTAGGAATGGAAACTATTACCTGTATGTCAGAAATATTAGCCCTGGTTATTGAGGTACGTGTCCCACTGTGAGACAAGACGGTGAATGGTTGTCTTGTAAAATTTTCAAGATTACGTTGTGAACCAATCCCGAACATACTGCTTTACATTGTCATCCAAGGTGAATCGTTTTGTCTCTCAGGGTCTTTTTTAGGGGATCAAAAATAGCGTAATCGCAGGGAGAGAGGTATAGGCTATATGGAGATGACCAAGGACGTCCCGCTTGAATTTCTGTCTGAGTGACATGATTTGGCTGTATAAAGCCTTGCATTGTCGTGGAGTCAAATAACCCCACGTGTGAGCTGGCCTCGTCGTTTTGATTTGATCGCTTGGCGAAAGGTGGTCAAGGTTTACAAGTAACTCTGGGCATTCACTGTTGTCTTGTGCTTCAGGAAGTCTATCAGGAGTCAGGGAAGAACGTCAGCATAACCTTCCTTGCTTTTGTGTGGATGACCTCGGAGATTTTTGGTAATGGGTACCCTGGATGCTTCCACTGTAGACTGTCGTTTCGATTCGGGTTCGAAGTGATGACACCAAGACTCATATCCAGCCACCGTTCGTGCCAGGAATTCATTCCCTTCCCTGGCCTAGCGTTGCAGATGATCAAGACAGTGGACCATTCGACATGCTTCCTGTTGTGGTAGAAGACTGGGAGGGGGCACTCATTGGGCGCACACTTTGTCCCCGTTCTGTCTTAGAAGTATTCACACCATCATGAAAACTTCCGACGCTGAATACAACCTCGGCGGCGACTTTTACCGTAACACGGCGGGCTTGGGTTACGAGTCCATCAACTAGCTGGACAATGCCATCGGTAATGTAGTTTGGAAGTCCAGACTGCACATCATCGATTAGAAGAAACCATCCTTTCCTGAAGCGCTTGTGCCAGTCTAAACCCTTGCAAGAGACATGCAGTGTTCACCGTACACTTGCAACATTCGTCGATGAACATCCGTTCCTCTTACTCCTTACGCTGTCAGAAAACTAACAAAATTGCTTTGCTCATCTTTTGACGCCTCCATTTTATTGTTTCACTATTTACAATGCGAATGACCGCGTTAGACGATTAACGCGTGTTTCGTTTAACTTTGTCGTCACGTGGCATGCACATGTGACCTTCTCAAGAATCACGCTTTGTTACAAACGCAACGATATTAAAATTCTGTCACCGGTTTGCACATTCCAGATTTCAGCTCATTTTTTATTGAAAGCATCTTATACATTTCTCCTAATATATATAATTATTTACAAGAAGCATTTCAAAACTCTATTCATCAAATGATAATGCTGGACAATTCCGCTTATTTGAGAATGGTTTGTAGTTGATATTTCTTTGTTTGGATGAGATTTTTATTGAATTAAGCAGATGTAGTTCCAATATAGTAAAGTAATATTAATAAAACTGTTCCATCCATTCTTTGAATTATTTTTTCGTATTTTTTTAGCAAAAACATTTCTGACAGTTAGACATAACAATTATGTTTATCATACTGAAGAATGGAAACCAAAAGGATGTACCATGTATCTCCCCTTGTGTGAAGATATCATGATTAACACTCAAAATATTGAACAAATAAGTTTTGAATCTGATCAATTCTTTTTAGCTGATGAAAAAGGAAACTATGTTGGTGCAAAACCTGGTAAGTAATGATATAAAATTGACAATTCTGTTATTTGCATGTTTAGATTTTGTGTAAGAGCCATAACTAGCTCTTATTGCTACTTAATTATATCTTCTTGGTTTCTGGACCAGAGGATTCTAGATTTGAAATCTGATTCTGCTATGTATATGGGCCTGATGCATATTAAAGTTGACATTAACAGTCACACATTTTTCCACTTTTGAAGTTTGGTAGTTTGACAAGGAGATGTCTTATCAGGTGCCATTCTCTTCATCTACCCATGGTTCAAAATTATGCAGTCCACCTCAAAATAACCCTGGAAACGCTGATATTAATATAGAACACTAATATAGATAAATGAAACTAGCTTTTGTGCATTTCACAGAATTCCAATAGTCTTAATTTATTTTCTGTATTTGGTAAAAATTTTTAGCTTATGATTTATTACTATAATCAAAAAGTATCCAGAATGCTTCATTGAAAGTATATCTGTAGTAGAAAATGTCTACAAATTTTAATCAAACATCTTTACGATTTCATTTTATCATCTAATAATAGTTTTTTTTTAATGAGCTAACAATTTTCACGCTGTTGTTTTTCGATGATTACGAATGTTATGTAGCAAAGAACATGCATTAAAATTTCTTTTTGTAATGGAATTTCTGCTGCAAATACATTTTATTAAATTTTACAAAAAGGTTTTATAGAAGACTATTTATCAAAACCAACAGTATTTAATTGCTAAGAATTGTTGGGAGATAATAGATGATCTGTGATTTAATAGACCATCCACTTTGATTAACAATCAAGATGTCGAAAAAGTCAGAGAATTGCTGCTTGGTTATCGTGGTTTGGAAATAAGAGGAATTATCGAATAAGTTTCTATATCATTTGATTCTTGCCAAGCAATTTGAAATAAGCATTTAAGGTTGCGCAAAAGCGGCGGCGGCAGGCAGAAATTTTCCGATGGGGAGGGGCAAGACATAAGACATCTCCGATTTGTGTACATTTCTCTAATTTATCATGATTCCTAGATACATAAGTATCCCACAATACTGTAAAATTTATGAAAATAATATTATATCATTTTATAATATTGAAACATTGTAAAATGTGACTTTTGTTAAATTGATCAATGTTTGGTTCCGATAATGTATAATATAATTTTCACGATATTAATCAAATTAATTCCAAATGCTATAAATATTCTTAAAATTAAGTAAGGTAACCTATTCGGATATAAAAAGGAATTTCAGTAATAAAAAAGAATATTCTGTATATAGTAGGAGTTGCAAGAGAAAAATTTTAATGCGTAATTCATTTTTTCGTTCTTTTATTTAGATTTCTTTCATTTTATAACATAAATTCATTTGACTTTAAGTAAATGAATAAATAAAAGTATCAAAAAGTGTATCAATGATGTCTAATCACTTCGGGTATAACACATAAAAAGGAATAATAAACTGCTATATATTGATAATACATTATTTACAGTGGTATCGTATCAGCGTTGATCAACATAAATAAATGTAGAATTTGCAATATAATTTTCACAATTTCGTTCAACGTTGTTTAATGTAGAATATTCAGCATTTTTTTTTCACAATATTGTATTATTGTGACTTACAATATTATAATATCATGTGAAATACTCCACACAAAATTCTGTAAATTCAACCGGATTGCTGTAGTGATGTACGGTGAAAGTTTCAACATGCCCCAATAACAAATAACGATGTCTATTAACATGAAGACACGAATCACAGATTGCAAAACACAGCTCAGACGTACACAAGCAATATACGGCAGCCGGTAATAAACAATCACAATACCACACAAAATGATCAAACAGAACTCTGGAGGAAGGAAGAATTCACACAGCTCTTAACGATGATTCCTCCAAACACTTGTTATTCTCCATTGTCCCCTCGCGTTAGCTGTGTTGAACTGCCTATTTTCTACTATACGACAGGCTACTCATAATATGACTCGATACTGCTTCAATACTTGCTTTTAAGACTCGGCGCGCGGTTCAATCTTAAATTCACTACTCACTTTAGTTTCACTCGCCTCTTGCGCTTCACTGGACTGATTTAACTCGCTCAATGCTGACTATACATATAACAACTCCAGCCTGGCTGCCGGTCTTTTATAACGTCCGAAACAGAGTATAGAAAGTTCTCGAGGGATCGCTATAATTCGTCTACTATTTTTTCTATCGTCAAAATTTCTCGAAGTTTATCGCCAAGCTCAAGGGTCATTGTTCCGACATCCATTTGGCATCCAATTGAGCTGTACGTAAAACTGTCCTTCTTACGATAGAACTGTGTGGGAAGCTACATTACAGATTCATAACAATACTGTGCAATATTCTAATATATTCATTTTTTTAATGAAAAACTATTCTAGGGAATAAAATCTCAAATTAAATAAAATATGGAGTATAAAATTTTTGCTTCAGAATTTCAGTGTTTTTTTTTAAATGTTGTTACATATTATACAATATTGTTTATAGGGTATTCAATATTCCTCTGTATTCACAATATTGTTCAATATTTCTCAAGTATTCTATAATTTAAGGGTGCTACTCGGGTACAGGATCGAAGATAATTTGCTCCCTTCACCTCTGTTTTAGAGAGATGTCGCAATATAAAATTTAGAAAAATCTCCAACATCAACAACTGGACAGATTTCGTTACTTTGAAAGTATAGTTAAACATTTAAAATGCTTTGACATTAATATCAATTATAATTTAAAATAGAATTTCTTTTTGTTTCGATAACATTTCATCAAAATTGGTTGACATGACTAATAATTCATTTATGAAGTCGGTCAAGGTAGCTCGAATTAATAAGATTAATTTAATTATGTCAAATAACTTTTATGAACTATGTCTTCTCACAATAAAGCAGTAATTATTGTTACAATAATATAATAAAAAAACTTAAGAGTTTTGTGATTCGTTAGCTATAATTCAAAGTGACGAAACTGTCAGCTTAGTGTTAAAAATTAAAAAAATCTGCTCAATTGTTGAGGTTGTGGTGAAGCTTATAAGCCAGATAACAGCTACTGGACACGAGTACTTACTTTTGCCTTGTGGTCTTATTATTCGGCTGTGAACCACAAGGTTCCAGGTTCTATTCTAACCAATTAAACCTCCAGATTGGTGACCTGGACTCACTGGAGGGAGAGTCTGTGGTGAAAGCTTACACGCCAGCCAACAGCTACGGGACACGAGTAATTGCTTTTGTTTTGTGGTCTTGTTACTCGGCTGCGAACCACACGATCCAGGTTCTTTTCTAGCCAATTCAACCTCCACGAGGTTGAAGGGTGTATTAAAATTTTATTTTGCACTATTTCTCAAAATGGAGAGGAAGGGGGTAAATGACCGCTGATGGCGTAAAAGCTATCATAAATATTATTTAACATTTATGTGGAACAAAAAAAATTTCAAAGTTATTACAGTGATTTTGGCCGGGAATTTTTGTGTAGATTTTCTCCATAGATCGTGTACTGTAATGTAGTGCATTTTCATTTTCTGTCGAAAATGGAAGGTGAAGGAGAGCAAATGGACATTGAAGATGTATCTAAAGGACATAAGATTTCATATAAAACAATAATTGGCAAAATAGAACTAGTGGATTGAGGCTGAGCGGCTGTTTCATTGACCTTCCTTATTATTTTAAATAATATAATTGTTATTATTCTCTAACATTTTTAAAAGGTTAATAAATGCTTATTTTAAATAAGTTACTATTTATTAAAAATGTTTAGTATTAGTACGAAATTCTCTTAAGTATTTATTCAAGTATTTCTTCTGATAAATATTTTTAAAAATTATTTTTCCATTCTTCAAATTTAAATTAGTATAAGTTCTTCCAAAAATAAGAATTATAGTAAGACAGCACGAGGAAATATCCCTAGGCTGCAAAATTCATGAAAATCTTTTTAACACTCCAGTTGTTTAAAAAGATTTTTCCATAAATTTGACACGTATTAAAAAAAAACTGTTTTTTATTATGAGTTTAGTAAAAATTTAATCTGGAAAAATATATTGAAAGGTGCTCTGTATTATTCTAATATCCAAGTCTGCATAGTAATAATTTATCCATTTTCGATAATAGTTCCACCGATAAGAGACTAAAACAATCGATGAAAGTAACAATTCATAGAACATTTCTTTCATCGTGCTGTTGATTTTTAGCCGATTAACCAAAAACAGTCAGTAAAAATAAACACGATTTACTTGTCAACATATCTGTTATCCTGTGAAATGTAGTACAAACTGTTGTACTACAATTGAATCTAATGCCTAAATATTCTGCCGATTTAACGTCGTCTCATCGATTTCTTAGCCAAACGACTAAAAAAGTCTGCAAAATACACCATCAGTTTCACTTGTCATACCGGTTATTCTGCTATTGTAAAGCCTCTTTCCTATAGCCCGTTGCTCGTACAAATATGCTCCTAAATCTGCCATTTTACCCATCGTAGGACTACTCTCCCCCGTCATCTGTTATTACGTCTTTGGACGTCAGGAGCTTCTCGTAAAGTGTCGGTAAAATTAACAGGCATCAAAGAGCCCCGCATAACCAGAATTGAAGGGAAAGAGGACGAAATGCGTCTGATGCAAAGCGCACACGGGCCATGGGAATGAGGCTTAACACAAACTACCTGCTTAATGGACGAGAACTGAATCAAATGTTCGACATTTCACTGATTCTATCGTTGTTTACGGGTTTCAAAATTCAAGACAAATATGCGTACTTCGAGTGTTTACTATATAATAAACTTGAATTTAAATTATCAGATTCTTTGATATGCAGCTTTCAATATCTACTTGTGAAGAAATGAAAATGTTTATCGATGAAACTCAAAAGTTTAATCCCACGGGGGGGGGGGGGGGTCATGCGGCTTTTGAAAGGGAGGCAGTTGCCCCTTCTAACTCCCTGGTATCGCAGCCTCTGGGGTTGCTAAGTATCAATTTTCGAATTATTCCAAGAACAACAATGTGGGACGCTATATCAAGACGATTCTTTTCTAAAACGCATTTTTACCTGCAATGAAATTTGGATATATATTTTAAGCATATAAATAGCTGAATGATCAAGTAAATGGTGTTTGAAAGGTTAGACCGAGAAGACCACGTCAAACATCAAGGTAATGTGGACTGATTTCTTTGATTGTCAATTTGTTGTGCATTAGGAATTCCTACCAACTGGCCAGTTAATCAGTAAATATTATTTAAAAAGTTTACATGAAACGATTTATTTCAAATATAACGAGAAATCTCGTGTTTTACAAAACACGATGATGCGCCTTCTCATAGTGCTATTATTGTAAGATGCCGCTATGATTTAATGATCTTTTGGAAAGCTTGACGGAAAAATTAGTCCCCAAACAAGGAGGAAGAAGGTGAATGAGAGAATAGTTCAACAGAGAGAAAAATGCTTTAAGCAGCGGAAAAAACGTCATTAATTATATTTTATGATTTTGTGTGTGGTATTTTGTTGTGTCCCATTAACTAAATGTGCAAATAAATAATCTTGAGATTAAAACAGTCATTCGTTGTCTTTGATCATAGTTCACATATTTGTAAAAAATGTTTTAAGTAAAAGAATTCTCATTATAATTATTCGTGAGTTTTCAAACAATCATTCAATAAATCTCCATTTTCATTTGATGTGGCTCCGTTTTACTTTTTCTTATTTTCGATATTGAAATCGTCTCTTCTTGGACACCATTTTGAATTCATTATTTCAATAAAAGAAAATTCACTGCAACATTTCTAGGGGTTCCACAAAAACGACTTCAAGGCATATTTTGATTAAGAACAAACAAAAGAAAACACTGGCAGAAATGCTTTGTAATCGAAGAAAATTACTTTGAAAGAATGCAATAAATTGAAATCATTAGTTTAATGCAAAAGATTCTGAGAACTTTTGGATCACAGTAGATATTTTTCATTATATTTAATAACTAATAATTTCTCACGCAGATGATTATACAGACATTACTTTGGATCATCCAAATTTGCTTATAATCTGTTTCAGAGAAAAATTAAATACTTTTCGTATTATAGTCTTAAATTTTAGTATTTGAAATTTGAAACTTATTATTTAAACTTAATTCTTTTATGTATATATGTCACACCTATACACATTTGTGGACGTGTGCGTGGGAGGTAAATGCTCATTGTTTTGTTTTGGGAATTCTGTGTGTTTACATGACTGTTTGATTAATTTAATCTAATTTTATTTAAATTAAAATTTACAAAACACTACTTATGAAAGCTGCCATGGCAATTTAAATGAGTAGGAAAATTCAATGGAATACTAATTAAATTTATTCTTTAATCATCTTGGTTATCTATTAGTGTGCTCTTTATTTGCCGCACAGCACTACATTCCCATGTGACCCAACACATCTGTGCAGGGCTGTGCTTAAGCCATTTACCTATTATTCTCAATTGTGCCCTATATCAGAGTAAAATCTAATCTTGGATCAATTCTGTGGCATAACTAGGTTGGGTTAGGTAGGGCAGCAGGCTTGAGCACCATTACAAGAGGCTTAAAATGGTTAAGAATTTCGGATAGCTGTGTTTTTCTTTCTTAATTCGCAGTCCTTAGCATCTTTAAAAGATGTTTTGGTCCAAATCTGGGGGAATTAATGAATACAGTCTTTCTATCTATCTTTTTTTTTACTGTCTAATATTGCATTATAGTTGAATTGTCCTAGATAATTTTCTTCCGTATCAAATTTGTTTTCGCGCTATTAATAGTAAAGTAAAAAAAAAAAAAAATCTGCACTGACAGACTGCATTTAGAATATATGCAATACAATAAAAATTTCTGCTCCCATTTTTAAAAATTATAAAAATACATAAATATGTCGAAGAAATTTTTAATTTGCATTATTTTACTTTTTTAAAAGGCATTATTCCACTCAAAAGTTAAAAATATTTAAAAGACAGGTGTGGGGGTGGGTATAAAAGCCCATGGTGTTAGCTCACTGAAAATCAAGGCAGAAAAGTAATATTTCCAAATGGTCACCGCACCTCCTAAAACCTTCCCTGCATCTGTGCGGACTATTTTTTTTTTTTTTTTAAACTTCAGATAGTAACTAAGTTTAGGCAGCATGACTGATTTGAGGCTGCCCTCTATCTTTAGAAATATTCACTATCATTGCATTGCAGATCTGATACTGAGCAATGAGATTTAGCTTTTATTTATGGTAGCATATATCAAAGTCAGAATTTTCGTCATATAATGTATGACCTAAAATAAAATAAATGCTCTAACGCATTTCTAAATGCCTGTTCTGCAAAGATAAAAGCATTACTTTGTGTTAAATGAAAATTATTTAATTATTTAATAATTATCGATTGCAATAACAGATGTTGTGTCGGGATTTCCAAATTCATAAATGAAATATGCATTGGCTTTTTCTATATTAAGTGACATCTCCTTCTCTCTATTAATAGTAACTAACAGGTTATTTATAGAGCTGTGCAAGGCGGGCATTGGTAGTTTTCTTTACATTTGTTTAGAGCTTTTTTTTTCTCGTATGGTATTTACATCCATCGTGTTTCTCCTTTGGTTATTATTCATTATTGAAATTATATATTCAAATTTGCACTTAAAAAAAATACTTTTTCGAAAGAGTGTCTATCATAAAAGGTATTCACTCATTTTTTGAGTAATTTTTGTAAAAATTAAACAATCAGTTGTTTGCTAAATTTAATTAATGCATTTAATTCTTGCAAAAGAATATCAAACATTTGTATACAAAAAAAATTATATATCCCTAAAGACAATTTTAAACCATTACATAAATTATTTTTATTTCTGTACAAAACAAGTAAAATTCATGAGAGAAAATCATAAATATTATTAATCTGTACATATGAAATTGTAGATGTCATGTCCTGTTGTCATGCAAAAGCTGACTGGAGGTATAGAAGTATAACCAGTATGGCTCTTTAGAATTCATATTTGTGAAAAATTAATGTCAGAAATTCAAAATAAACCGATTTTGCTTAATCTATATCTATACTTATAATAAAGCTCAATGTGTGTGTGTGTGTGTGTGTGTGTGTGTGTGTGTATGTGTGTGTGTGTGTGTGTGTGTTGGCGCTCTACAGGCCAGACCATTCAACCTACAGCTACCAAATTTGGCACGTGTATACCTCGGAGGCCGGGAATGTTCACCTGGGGGTTATTTTTAATTAGAATTTTATTTATTTAAAAATTAAGCGAAATTTTGGCGTGATTCTGCTATAACTTCCGAAAATATTACCGCATAAAAAAGATTTTTACATGCAGTTAAAGATCAAAAACTTATCTTTTAAATAATACCAATGTTTTAACCTTAAAATTAAATTTCTATTTTTAATGATTTTTTAAAGAAATATTTTAACTATATTTTTCAACAATTTTTTTCGTACAAAATAAAATTAAAATTTAAGCTGCACGAACACGTTTCGCATTCATGGGAAAAAATTAGCTTTTTTCAAAGTGTTGCCATCACATTGATTAAAGCTCCAATTAAAAATAAATTAAATCTTTTTAGAAATGAAATCTGCAAAAATATAATTTTCGGCACGTGTCTGTAGGAAATGAAACAAATATGAAATATCATTTTTTCTAAAAAATAAATTCAAGAAAAATTATTTTATGATCTTTTACACTCTCTATATTATTAATCCAATAAATCAGTTTTCATTTTAAGGCAAGTTTTGTTTAATATGAACAGGATATCCATTCAAATCAGGGCCACACAGCTAATTTGTAAACCTTTAGTAAGACACAGATCTGCTAAAATGGTCTAAATGGAAAATGATTATATTTTATGTAGTTTGATTCAATAAATGCTCTAATAAATAACGAATTTTTGATTTTACATAAAGCTTCTGCTGTGGAAATCACGAATAACAAAATTTTTTTGAAACACTAATATTTTAAATAAAGAGAGTTAATTTCCAATCAACTAAATCGATCACTTAAACTGACTGATTTATGAAAATTTGAATATCACTATTCAATAAAAAAAGGATAATTTTCTGATTTTCCATCAATCGTTTCAAAGAAAATACGCCAATCAGCGCGCAGGTTTCTCAAGATTAATTGACCTAAGATTATGAAAATGTTGAGTTTTTAAAAATTTTTAACATTCAAAACTTCATAAATAAGTCTTAGTTGATCGTAAAAAATAGAAACATTCATTCATTTATTTAAAATTTGGTGTGTCCAGAATATTTCTCAGAATATGGTACCTTACTGCATTAAATTTAGACTTCATAATTTTTGAAATTTATTTATAAGCAGGAACAAAATATTATTATTGATTTCATTTCAATCCTTTTGAAAGCAAAACTAAAAACTGAATTTTATACTGAATCTCAGAAATTTTTGTTGAATTATTGTTTGAGATATTACATAAATTATGAAAAATATTTTGTAGTTCACATAAGACTTATATACCGATTTGCAATACTCGTATTCAATAATAATAATAATAAATAAATAAATAACAATAAAGATGATAAATAAAATAAAATGCTTGGTTTTATTAAAAAATATCTTTATATTAATTGAAATTTCATCATTTCCACTTTAAATTAAAGTTGAAATTTTACCGGAAATGACAACAAATTAGCAAAATATATATAGTAAATTGAACGAAACGATCTAAACAACAGTATAAGTTTGGTATGACTATCAAAATTTGAAGATTAAAAATGTTTTGTTTGAGAATCTATTAAGAGACCAGTTACTTAAAATATTTAATTGAAAATTGTAGCGATCGGTAATACTGGCGAACCGGCTGGTCGCCAAAGGCGGCTAGTTTAGAATAAATGTGTCGATTGAGCATATGAGATTTTAAAATTTATAGATTCTTGTTGACAATCAAATCACTATGCTTATATTTACATAGATAGCATAAAATAGTCAAGATTTAGTGAAAGAACATTGCAAATAGTAAGGAGAATTTAATTATGTTTTATCACCTGTATAAATAAAATTTCATACAAACAGCATTTAAAAATATTTAGCTTATGTTGTCTATTAAGTTACAGTTAAATGAATTAATATGTAATGAAATGTTTTATTGAATATTTTTTATTATAAACTATGAGTTTCCAATATTAATTATAATTTGTATTCTAAATTGTTGTAAGGAATTTTCATTAAATGAAAAAAAATCATACACTCATTTCCAGTAATAATATTTTGCCTGTATACTATAGGTAATGCAGTTCATCTTTGGAGATTTGATCCCTCTTCAAGGAAATTATATATTTCACGATCTATTCTATTCCTTAAAGAACAGGTATGTATTTTCCATATATTAAATTTAAAGATATATTTCTCTTATAATATTTTTAAAGATAAATAAAATATACACTGATGGGAAAAAATACGAACACCAAGAAAAAATTATTGTAGAGTAATGAAATTTGGACAATGTATTTGTTTAGTTAACATGTTTAATTGATTAAATTTTCAAGATCACATTTTAATTTAAGCTCAAGAAAATGCATTTCAAATGCGAAATGTTGTTACATTAATTACCGGCGTATTCTCCAGAATTTTGAATGCAAGCCTGCAAAAGTTCATGCATTGTGTCATACAAGTGCCGAATGTCACTTTGTGGTATGGAATTCTATGCTTGTTGTACTTGTTCTGTCAATACTGGGATGGTCAGTGCTGACTGTGGATGATGCTGGAGTTCTCGCCCAATGATATCTCATACGTGCTCAATTGGAGACAGATCTAGTGATCTTGCAGGCCAGGGTAACATGTAAACACTCTGTAGAGCACGTTGTATTGCAACAGCGGTATGAGGGTGAGCGTTATCCTGTTGGAAAACTAGCTCTTGAATGCCGTTCATGAATTGCAGCTCAACAGATTGAATTACCAGACTGACGTACAAATTTGCAGTCAGTGTGTTTGGGATAACCACAAGAGTGCTCCTGCTGTTAAAGGAAATTGCTCCCCAGACCATGACTCCAGGTGTAGGTCCAGTGTATCTAGGCTGCAAGCAGTTTGATTGCAGTGTTCCTCTGGCCTCTTCCTGATCAACACACGGCCATCACTGGTGCCAAGTCAGAACATACTTTCATCAGAAAATACAACACATCTCCACTCCGTCTTCCAATGAGCTCTGGCGTGACACCACTGGCGTCGCAAACGGCAATGGCTTGGAGTCAATGGAATGCATACTACAGGGCACCAGGCTCGGAGCTGTCTTTGAAGTAACCGATTTCTAACAGTTCGTTGTGCCAATGTGGTACCAACTGCAGCTGGAACTTCTGCCGCAGACGCAGTACGATGCGCCACAGCCTTACGCCTAATATGGCGGTCTTCCTTCTCTGTAGTGCCACTTGACCGCCCTTTTCGAGTTAGTACCATCCCTTGACCACTGCTCCCAACAATTATTCACAATAGATACATTCCGTCCAAGTCTTTCTGCAATATCGTGGGAAGAAAATCCACCTTTTCGTAGTTCTATTACACGGTCTCGTTCCAATTCGGAGAGTTGTTAATAATGGCTTCTTCGTCTTCTTAAAGGCATTCTAAGCTAACAACAACTCAATACGTCAGATTTCAAAGATAAATAACGCTCACGAACTTTACAGCACTCATTTAAAGCAAACCTGATTTGCTTGTTCTGAGTGGCACTACTAGCTCCACACTTATGCGGGAAACGCGAAATTTGAATCGACATACATCTCAAAAACATGCCTACCAAATTTTGTGTATCTAGCACAAGTCCTTCTTGTTGTTGGTTTTTTTCCCGCCAGTGTATATGTTCTATTAATGAACCGATAAAGCAAAGGTTGTTTGTAAGTATGAAACCGCAAAGAAAAAAACTGCGATAGAACATAGTGCAATAAACCATGCCGAGAGGACGAAATTCGCGAAAATGGCATGCAAGTTCTGAGTCTGGAAGGCGTTGTCACTGCTCATAATGCACACATGGGGGTGTTAGATAATTCTCATGTCAGTTGTTCTTGGAAATCGCATGAATAGAGCAACGCACCTTGTTTTTCTGCAACATACCTTTCTATAAATGTTGCAAAATGAGCTATCTGCAATGGTTCATGCATAATATTGCCTCTGTACATTTTTTCTACCAAGTCCGTGATCACCTTAATGTTAAATAGTCAAGGAAACGGGCCGAGTGCATATAATTCATTGTTTGGTTTCCATGTTCGCCAGATCTTAATCCGTGTAACTTTTTCCTATGGATCCATTTTAAATTACTCATTTACTCTTTTATTACTATGTATACAATGCTTATGGACATAACGTAGATCTCCTAGCGCGGATTATCTTCGCTACGACAGAAATCAAAAGCATGCTTGTTATCTTTGAGCTCACCCGGAAATTGTTTTTACGTTGTTGTAGAATGTGAAATGATATCAGAAACCACTCACAACGATAGCTATTGTAATAATTAATCAAATAAATCTTTTTGTAATCATCATTGTACTTATTGTCGTACCAGCATAATATCGAAACCTGCGTTCGTTTTTTGCGATTTCCACCACCTCATTCCTCTGGATGCCCACTAAATTCTTCCGAATGTCTTGCTCATTAACAGAATATCCAGTGTATGAAGTAGTGACAATATGAATGTTGAAGAAGATCGCCAACATGATAAGGGTACCGTTAGATGGTGCTATTAGTAATGTCTAGAAATCATAAAGTAATTAGAAACATGGTTGCTTGGAATATAAGAATTTTGTGTATTAACAGCATCCAAACGATTAATTTCAAAAAAAAAATTTCTTCCAAGGTCTGGCAAATAACATGCCATACCGAGAATAGGAAGTTTGAAGGCCTGTTTACACTGTTTTAATGATAATGATCATGAGTTAAAATTAATAAGCGAGTCAGGTTGTTCCAAGTACACATAAAGATCTAATAATTAATTATACGTTTTCGTTTTTAGTAGTTTAATAACACAAAGTTGACTATGCTGTACTAAGCAAATAGTAACTCCTTTTGTATTAGCACCTATCAAATGTTGTTATTAATGTATTTTCTTTAAAAGAATCAGTAATAATTCCGGCACTAATTATTCTAAAATTTAATAAAATATAACAAATATATCAAAATATGCAATTCTAAGACAGCTTTATTTATATGAAAACAGTTACAATAACAATTGGATAAATTTTCATAATATAAATATACATTCTCAAAATTTGCAAATTTTTTAATCATACGTTACTTTTTAAATGTCTATTTCAAAATGAAATTTTTCTTTTCTTTTATAAGCATATACTTTTATATCTCATTAAAGGGAGAGACGCGGAAGGATGAGCTCATTCTTCGTCATTCTTTGACCTTGATTTTCGCCCTAATAGATACTTTTATGTTAAAATTTTTTTCACGTGTATGTGAATATTGTGTTGTTTCTGACTGTATTATTTTAGTTCAGTCTGTGAGTAATCCGAGTTTATTTTATTGTTAAATGTAAACATCCCCTCTTTTCATCTTTCCTCTCACCCCTATTTTGACGAATTAAACTCATCCTAAAGCATGCGTAAAAGCGCGGAGAGTTTTAGAATCCGTTGTCAAACAATATCTTTCGCTCATAAAATGAGTATTGAAACATATTATGGGGATACTAAATCAAAATAAGAGTTAATACAATGAAATTGAAAAATTGCAGAACACTGCTCATATCTCTGCATTATTCATTCTTATAAAATAAACAATCTTTTAGTCAAGGATGTATCATGTGAAATTAAACTACGCCAGTGAATCAATCATCTAATAAAACAAGAAAGCCTCATAAATGATCCTTCTTAATCAAGAATACTTTCATTTCGAAATAATTTCTATGACTGAGTGAAATATTATATTTCTTTTCAAGAGAATAAGTTATGTTTTCGATTATTTTTGCCCGTTCATTAAATTTGAATTAAACTTAAATGCACTTATAAATAATATAAAAACAAATATGCAACCTTTTCTTCAATTTTTAATAACACTATTTAACAATTACATTTTTTTTTCTATTTCGTATACGTTTGTATAGAGAATGTATATTAATCGTCCAAAAATTCGAACTGGAGATTTTGACGAATCTTAATGTTTTGGACCTCCCTGAGTTCGAAAAACGCATTTAAAAAAAATGTTCATCTGTCTATCTAAGTTAAAGATAACTAAAAAAACGCTTTGATCTAGATGGTTGAAATTTGTATAAGGTCTTTACGCCAAATTTGCAGATTTCTGTCTAATTTTGAGCAAAATCTATTCTGGGGAAGTCCGCTGCCTGGTTGTTCGAATATAAGTTAACACGATGATTACAAAACGAAGAGAGCTATACATATAAAATTCGATACACAGATTTAACATTTATAATGTAGACACCTATCCTATTTTGAGTCAAATCTAATATGGAGTAAACTGTCTATTGGTGTATGTATGTTGGCATTATCTAAAAATGTAAACACGATATTTCATAAACGCAATATCAAATTTTGTTTCTACAAGTGCAGTTTTGTGTCAAATTTTTGTTTCAATCGGTTGAGAAAAACGTGTCTAAAAAGCAAATTCAATTTTTGAATTTTATTAATATATACCAGGGGTTAATCGCCAAAACACTCGTCGAGGATGACACAATATATTCAGCAAAAATGCTAAATTCACGCCGAAAGTTAATATTTCATAACTATTGTACGCAAGTGCTATATAAGGCATTCTCTGGCATTACAAGTTTATTAGAGAGTATGCGAGAAAGTTTTGGAAAGACTCCCTTGGTTTTAATACGGATGTATCATATAATTCTCAAAATTAAAATATCACAAGTTATGATGATTTAATTTAACAACTTTCAACACTGTTGTTTTCTAAGCTATCAACATGCAATCTTCCTTAAGTATCGTTTTCGTTAACACTAATATTTTTTACAACTTTCATAATAAAACTTTATACATAGATAAATCTTCTATTTACAATGGAGTGGTGTTACGGCATTTTCATTGTCTCACATTTGAATTTAAGGCAATTTCAAGAAAACTGCGTTATCGGGTTTTCGTCTTAAAAAAAAACGTTTCCATTATTATTGATATTTAAAACATTTCATTGACCCTATTAATGTGCCCTATTCACAGAGGAGTGCTGTATAAATCACAAGCTGTTCTTGGAGGCGTCCAGTTTCCCAATAACGCATCTTTGATCTAAATTTTTGGTTATATCAACTGTGATAAATGCGCAACTGTTTGCTAATAGCCGCCATTACTTGTACTAATTTTAATATTGCTAATTTTGCTACTTATTAATTTTGTAATAGTTAAAAATACCACTTATATATTTACAACTTCTGTATAAGCAACTAAAAAATGTAATTACATTTTAGAAATAATGAGTAATGCATAAAATAGTAATAGTGTATAGATATTTGGATTTTTATGCATATAATAAATTAAATTCTTATTATGAAATTATTATCACATGTGTACAATGTTTTTCTTAGTTATTTTTGAAATTACTGTGTTAAATTTGGGGCTAATACTGTTTAATTTTTTAAACGAAATAAACATTGTACTGTTTTAGTTTTACTGTTTTGATTGACAACCATGCATTTTTTATTATTTTATTTTATTGATATTTTGTAGGAACTAAATAGAGATTCATAATTTTCTGAATTTTTAATGCTAAAAGGAATTAAGATTTTGAATTGTCCTGAACTGCACATATTATATACTTCTTTCAGAATTCATTTTTAATATATTGCCTCCGTTCAACTTTAACTGTCTAATTACCATTTTTACTCTAAAAAAAGAAAAGAACGAAGTCGAGCATGAGAAAATTCAGTTTATTTTGTAGAGGTGCAATCAAAAATTACCAAATAAAAAATTCTATGAACTTTTACTAATTATAAAGATGAAAGTGTGTGTGTGAGCGCGCGCGTGTGTGCGTGCGTGTGTGTGTGTGTGTGAGTGAGAGTGAACCAGATTTATTACATAAATACCTTGGAAGTTGAAAATGTGCATATTGTAACAATTTTTTTTTAAATTTTGATTAATTAAGAATTAATCTGAATTTTGGCGTTTCCCTGCGATCATTTCCGACAATATTACTGTACAAAAATAAATTTTACAGGAATTGTCTTTTTAATAATATCAGTTTAATAGTCCTGCAAATTTTCCCTGAACTTTGGTGTTTTATTTATTTATTTATATTATTTATTTATTGCCTAATTCACAATATTACGTAAATGTTTTCTATCTCTTAAATTGTTGGTCTGAGATTCAAACCAATTTTATTGTTTCATCAAATACATGTTCACCTGATTTCCTTCAATATTTGAAAACTTATTTCCTAAATTTTTAATTAAAAAACTATCAAAATTCTCAGCGTTTTCCCACAACAGATAATACAACAATAAAAGAATAAAAGTAATTCGGTTTTACACCATCTTAACATTCAAAAGATAAGCTTTTCAATTATACCAATTTCATTTCTATTCAATTTTTTCTCTAATTTTAATAAATGACTTTAAGAATATTTTATAAGAATAACTATTGTTTTTGTTTCTTGGTTTATACCCTTGCGCTGCAATGATATACTGAAAAAATCCTAAAATTTTTCCATGGGTTATACAGTAAAAAATTCTAGTAGGTTCAAAGATAAGATAAAGATACTTTATTCTATATGAAAACATGAATACATAATAGCAAACGTAGCCAAAATGTACACAAGAACAACACTTGCAGTATACAGCAACATACAAGCAGGAAATCGCTTTTAAACAACCGTAACAGCATAAAGATTTCATGGAGAATTCTGCCAGCTCACTATTTACTGACTCCGCCTCTCGAATTTTTATAGCCTCTTTGACAGGCCATCGAATGTCCTAGAACAAACGCTGAAACTCGAGTCCTAATGAGAATATTGCCAAGAATCTCGAATTTTCTGTATTCTTCATTTTTGTCGCTGAATAGTCACCAAGGGCTTAGGTCATTGACTCGGCATTCGTTCAGAGAGTCATTACTTTATCTTATAACTATCTTTTCTTTCAGGAGACTTTCTGAAAAAATGTTAAATATAATGTTGTGTGAATGTTTATCGTTGCTATTTAATTTAATAGAAATTTTAAAATAGCTATGAACTACTCATGCTATGGGCTGGAAGTTAGACTCGTTTATTTAGTTCTGAAATTTATAATTTTGGAAAAAATAAATTGTAAATCATGCAGCTAAAATTGAACGGAGGGAATAACATTGAAAATTAAATTTCTGAAACAGTTTTTATTGCTGCCATATATAATGAAAATTTTAATAAATATTCAATTAACAACTTTCAATTTCTTAGGATTACCAAGATGTACAGTTTCAACTGGATAACCTGTGATGTATTTCATTTTGCATGAAAACATTTGGCAAGTAATATATTCATTACCTATCTTAATGAATATCACTTTGTACATACCTAGCCGCTGATGCAGAAAATTAAAAGAAGAGAAATTATTTTGTTAGAGAGTGAAACTCACTTGAGAAACATTTTACATTTATTTAAAACATAACAAAAATGAGTTTGAATGTTAATTGAATGGTTTCAAGAATTTAACTGCTTGTAAAATGATTGTTATATAATTGATATCTAATCTCAAAACTTATCTTTTAAACTCATATGCCAAAGACTTTTTATGTGGTGAACTAAATGAAACAGTTGCTCAAAATATTATCAATTGCATCAAAACCTCTATTATTTTTTATTATTTTTTCATTTGTATTTTGTTTTAATTAAAAATAATTTTAAAAAGAATATTTCATCTTAATTACTTAGTTACTAAATATACTGTGATACCTTTTAAAAATTAATTACCTAATTAGTTTTTATTTTTTGTGCAATTAGAATTTTTAACTATTTGTGTTTTGTTCATGAATGCAGAAATAAAGTTACATGCTGCCTTCTAAAAGTTAACAAGGCTAAAATGAGAATGATCTTTAAAATCTTTCTTCCAATTTGATGAAAAACCTTAAAAAATAAAATGTATTTATTTCTAAATATTTTTTATCTTCCTTTTATATTCAAAGTAAAAAATGTGATTTATTTTATAAAGGAATTAAAGAAATCTTTTCAACTTTTTTTTATTGCAAAAGAAGGTTATAACTTCCGTTTATCTTATAATCCATACTCTCAATTTTGTAACAGAAAAAAATCTTTTTTCTATAAGAGTATTAGCGTTATACCATAAGAAATAAAAGACGTCTAATATATTTTGGAATATAATATAAGATTTTCTTTTACATTCTTCTATGCAAAAAAGAAAAACAACATTATAATCACCCAAAAAAATCAATATCGATATTTTTACGAATCTTGTCGTTCTTGTTCTTTCAGAGTTCCAAAAAAAATTCTTTTAGAATTATGTCAGTCTGTCTGTGAACATGATTGACCAACAACGTGGCAACCCAGATAGATGAAATCTGTTAAGAAATTGTAGCAGAAATATGATAGATGTATTTCAAATTTGGATGATAATTTTCTTTTACGGATAGGCTGACTAACAATAAACAGAATTCAAAAGGCAAGGCAGTGTGATAGATAAAATTTGTATAGTTATATCAACAGACTTAAAGTTCCGTGTCAGATTATTGTCAAATCTACTTACGAGTTAACTGACTATCTGTATTTCTGTGCATAGAAAAAGAATTACCCAAAATTGCAGCACATTACATAATTGATATTATTTCCAAATAGTATATCTGTATTAAATTTTTGGCATAGTTAGTCCAAGGGAAGAAGTCCAAGAATGTTCCTTTCAGAAAGCCATGTTAACTTTGTCTCTACTAATGATAAAAAAAAAACGTATGTGTGCGTGTGTGTGTTTTCTTGCATTTTTAAGGACAGACCGTTTGACTTATAGTTACCAAATTAAGCTCATATATACTTTGGAGGATAAAAAGGAGAATTTAAAAAATATATGTTGCAAAATGTATAGGAAAAAGACCCTGTAAATTATTTTGCGATTTAAAAATTCTTAAAATTAATTCCATTTGGAATCATAATCCATAATTCAAGAAACTCTGATTTAAACAAGACCCAGCGCCCTAATTAACTTTTTGAAGGCAGCATCATTTTAAAGAGAAAAGATCACGAATAGGTTTGGAAAAGAATTGTGAGTGAGGAACATGTCAATATGACATTTATTGACATTTGATTGTAAGCTTAAATTTTAAGATTATTGGGAGATTATATGTTGTAATGCATACTATTTTCAACACATTTTAATATCTTGGCAAATTATAAATTGATTACCTAAATCTTTGTACGCAAATCCGACAAAACAATATATTGTTTTAAATTCTTGCATAAAAATATAGAAGTTTATGTTTTATTAATTTTTTTTAATCCTGTTGTATGTATTTAATATTTGCAGAGCTAACTAAGTTTAATTTTGTTTGCTTATGCAACTTGTAAATATAATTGTTTTTTATTTTGTTTATATAAATATGTATTTATATATTTTTTATTTGTTTATATCTACACATTTGTCTTTGACTAAAATAATAATCCGTCCAATGAAACTAAACATTTTCCTAAATGAATTCAGAATTAATATGTTTTAATCTGGTTCAGAAACATGCATATTGTACGATTATTATTTTTTTTACAATGCTTTAACATTAATTCAAAATATATATTATTAAATTATAATTTTAAATTCGAAAATTCTTGGTCTTTTGATGTTTATTTTAAATAAAGTGTTGTTTACCAAGAGTCATGAATCTGTTGATTATCATTTATATTCAAAAATATATTCTATTATTAGATTTGATTGTTGATAATCAAACTTTTGATGACTTTGTCTTTTCTTTTGATGTATCATATACTTAAATAATTGGAGAAAATTTGGTGCTTTTTAAAAATTGGAAAGCTTTGTGTAATTACTATAGAACAAGCATGTCAAACTAGTGTTCCATAGCAAATAATTTTTGCTGTCTGAGATCTTATTAATAAATAATATAATAAAAAATTATTTCTAAAGCTCAATTTGGACCGCGACTTCTGGGTAATGTCTCGGCTTGGGATCGGAGGGTTCAGGCTCGATAGTCGATTCTACCCGTTGAACCACCGCGTAAAGGGGAGTTAAATCTGTCTGGGCTATATGTCTTTCCCTAGTATGGTGCAGAAGTGTGGAAAGGGGAGGGCGTCGTCGTCATCTGATTGCGATTCAAAATTATGAAATCCATCCAAAAATAGACTTAATGTTGCTTAAAAATGGGACCTTAACGTAATAAAATTTTACTAAAACTGATCTAAAGCTCTCTTCAAATTTTATATATTTATAAAACTTTCCTTGCGTCGTTTCAAAAATATGTGGGAAATTTTTAAAGCTTAAAACTGAAGTTGCAAATAATTTGCAATTTTAAATCTTTATTTGACAAGTTTTCTTTGTGCCTTATTACACTCAAGCGTAAATAAAATAAATAAAATGTAATTTCAATCTGAAAGTTGAATATTGTGATCTCGGATTCCTTAAATTTGAAATACTTAGTAGAAAAGTTTGGCAGCATTCGGAAATTGCTCATTAAACCATATCCATTTTCAGACATACTAAGTGACGAGATAAGTTTATTTTTCTCTCAATTAAAAATCATTTAATAATCATAATAGATTATAAGAAAGTAATAAATTTCAAAAAATATAACATGAAAAATTATTATTTTACAGAGCTTGTCAAATGGTGCGTAATATAGCATATTCAATTAATAACTAATATTCCAAATAAATAATTAAATGTACTCTAATTTAATTAATAATGGTTTTGATAATTCTATTTAAACACACTTAGTAGTCAAAATATTTTATAATTCATTTAAGTGATATTTTTTGTAAATTTATTTATTTGGCAACCAGTCTAACAAAAGTTTTAATCGATTTGTCTACAACCTTAGGCAGCTAGTATCTAGTCGAAAATCTTCTACTGAGTATAGACAGACGGTTGAAATTTCAGCTACCAAATTTGCTTACGCCTTAACAATAGATGCTCATAAAGAAAGGGTCTTTCAAAATTTTAATTAGATTTTTATTAAAAATTAATCAGAAATTATAATGTTTTTTTCTAATAACTTCGACACAAGAACTATTTTAACACTACCAAAAAATGAGATTTTCAATTATACCAATTTTAATGTACAATTTTTTATTTGATTTTAATATTTTTTCTGTGAACAAGTTATCTCTGCTTGTGCAGATTTAAAAAATAAAATAAAGGTAGTAAAATCAAGCCTAAAACACTACCATGCTGCGATGTTTTGCGTTAAGGGTTTGAACCTCTTGTAATTTTTTTCTCAGTTTATTTTTTATTGATAAATTAATGAAAAAATTTATAAAATTGTTATGAGACCTTTGCAGATCTATTCAATCTTGCTTGAAATGACATAGGTATTTTTTTTTTCATTTTTTTGTTCCTATCTTATATAATGATATTTATCGAAAGTATTTTTTAGCACACATTTTGAAGAAGATTTCTCCCGAAATATAGAAACTAGTGAAAGAGTATAAATGCCAAGTGCACGAAAGAAAATATCTATTTTATCGTTATAATAGTCTTTTTTTTTCACTAATGAAGTATACAAAAAAAAAGCATTTTTGTCATTAAGTAATTCGACCCCAAGATTTTGATTATTTCCACTTTTAGATCTCTTAAAATTTGAAAATGAAAGCCCATTTTTGGCCCAGTCTGTTCAATTTCTGATTACGCTAGTTTAAAAATGCAGCGAGCTAAGCGATGGAAATTTGATATGCAGCATTCACATCGAAAATATAGTTTCCTATCAAATTATAGACGAATTACATTCACAAGCAATCTGTCTGCAGGTTAACATGGAACTCAGTGACACCTAAAGGAGGAGAATTTGATTAATAAAATGTGGCATTTGGTTTTACTATCAAAATTGTTGTTATCAAACTGGCTAAATATCAAATCCAGCAGTAGGTAAACTCTTTGACTCAAATTTTTATTTGAGTCTCAGTGTCAATGTGTTTTGTCTCAATCTATGTGTAAAAAAAGTTCTTGTGAAAACCTCAGTGATTTAGGAATATTTTTAGTCTACTTATAGAAATAACTTGGTATAAGATTCAGGAGTGAATTGGAAATGATTTGAGTTTTAGGTTCAGACAATCTGAAATTATCAGGGAGGAAGGAGAGATATTTCATAATCGCATATGGACCATGTGTATGCAAACATAATCCACGCTAGATAAATGAAATGTTGTCTATGGATTTTCAAAGACAGATTATTAAATTATAGTAGTAAATTGTCTAGCGGCCCTCAATTGTAATACCTTAAGTCTGTGAGTATTTCTTTTTTTGGGAAGGGAGGGATTTTATATTATTTTATTTTGTATTTCCACTTAATGGACGTGCAATCAAACTTATTCAAGATTAAAATCTAGTATTATTTTAATTAATTTCGGAACATTATTGTAGTGACATCATTTGCTAATTTTATAGTATGCTTTTTTATAATTCTGAAAAAATGTGGTGCTTTATTATTTAAAAAAATGTAAATAAATAGTATTCAAATTGTGTATATATATGTAACATATTTTTATTGAAGTAGAATGCAGGTTCGAAACAGTGAAGAGTCATAATAAGCGTTAGGGATTTTTATTCCTTTCCTCTGAGCGCGAGTGACAGGCATTATTATATACAAAAAAAAAAAAAAAAAAACGCAGCGCGGCACACACACAGAAGTAAGAAAAAAGAAAAAGGTCCAAACAGCTGACATCTAGCCTTATATAACATTGGATTTCTGGCCAGGAGCCAATTCATTACACGTGTGACCTTTGATACCTTTCGAAGGGTAAAAGTATCACTTTCATTTAATACGTAATACTGATGGCGCATTATTTTTACAAAGGGATTATTTAAACCGAAAGTGGAATTGGATCACGAAATAAGAGAATATTTTAGAATGAAATTACTATGGGCTATATTAAGATAAAATCTTGGAAGTTAATTAAATTGAAGTTAGAATTAAAATATCATTACACATATATATATA
>JAPMOR010084840.1:27965-102746 GCA_026543865.1 Argiope aurantia
AAGAATTTACTTTCAAATTTCAGTTGCGGATTTTTTGTATTCACGATATACTGAAACCAAATTTTTAAAAAATGTTATGCAATTAAGCGTTTTGCTATTTTAGTATGTCGAAATGTTCTACTTAAACTACTTATATAAAGATTAAATTAAAAATCAATAAAAAAAAATTATATTTAAAAGTTTGGAGGGGTCCCAAAATTTGCAATGCTTAAAGAACCTTAGAGGGCTTAATTCTGTCATGTGTGGTTTTAACAGATACTATATGTAAACATAATTTTGCAGATGCCGGACCGAAAAGGAGAAACCCTTGAGATTTTAACTTTGAATTATTTTACACCGGAGGCATAATTTGTAAAAAGAGAAAAGCGATGATAAACAAACGTCTGTTTATATGCGATAGAAAAGCAAAGTCGCAGAATTTTTTCCCTTCAGTGATTTTACTAACAGAATCCGGTAGGAATTTCTTTTAGCGTTAGGGATTTTTATTCCTTTGCTCTGAGCGTGAGAAAATGCATTAGCCATCAATTTTCTAGAGCGCATATTAAAATAAATTAAAAATCGGGAATTATATCTGGATAAGAGAACGCTTTAGAATGGATTGAATTAAGATAACAATTAAGAAATTAACTAAGTTTTAAATTTAACTTTAAAATACCATTACACACACGCTTATATATATGTGTATATATATATACAAATCTAGCTGATCAGGATGAGATGATACAAAATGTCTACTCTTATTTTTAACTATGGAGTACATATGCCATACGGTGAAATATATAAGAAAAACGAGGGGAAATTACTCCTATTTATTTAATCTGTGTATAATTTGAATAAATTTTGTATATTCGGTGCTTGTTAGTCATAATGTTGGACATGTTGACATGCTTGTTATGGGCTCTCTCTTAACCGGCTAAAAGAATTTGCCATTCATTGGTGCTACTAGAATATTTTTGAAGGCATTCTTATATCATACTGACTGGCACTATAATCCGTGTTATCCTGCTAAATTTTTTTACTTCGAAATTTTTTCATGTATTTTAACAAAGTTAAAATTTTCCTCGAATTGAAAAACTCAGATGTGTGAAATAAAGCGAGTCCAGTGTTAACAAAAATAAATCATAACTCGTCTTTGTCAAATACACTTTTAGAAATATTAATTTATAAACTACAAAATCACTGTGGTTAAACAAGATTTAAAAGGCAGTGCTCTGAAAAACATAAAACAATCCCATTTTGCTGTAAAAATAATTATAATGAATGTTAGACGTCATTTAATCCCGAAACGACTTTTTTTAAAAAAATATTTTAGGCTCTATTGCAAACAGATTTCCACATTGGACAGAGAGGTTATTGGATTAACCCAGCTTAGCAAGTTGCTTGCTTTCCTTTTCAATATAGTATAACTCTTTTCTTTAAAAAAATGTAAGCTAATTGAAATGATGAGGTAGCCTTTTTCCTCGGCTGTTACTAATTTTTTTGATACAGATTGTAATAATGGCCATATTATCACTACTGGCTGTATTGCACTTAAAAGCTTATATTAACATGGGGTTTGAAAGAAAAAGGCAATCAATAAATATGATTTAAACAATATAAAAAGATCATAATTCAGTTTTTTATATTCAGTCTTCCAGTCCCATCTGTTAACATAATTTAAAAATTCAAAAAGGCAGCATATCTCTGTACCTAATTCCTTTGTGCCTACTAGGACCATTCTGGTCAGTCTCAGTTTCTTAATTCTAGGATTCCTCATGCGAAAACAAAAACTCAAATATATGGTCTGATGCATACTAAACAGGTTGGAGTCAAACATCCTCCAGCATGTTGTGTAGAATTTGTAAAGGAAATAATGGTTCAATTATTGTCCCCATCACCTGACCATGGCTTAAACACACAGACATCAAGTGACTTCAAAATGGCACATCTTTTGCCTACATATCAGCATTTATCCCATTTATTCTTCATAATGTTTTACCACAACTGAAGAAATATTTTGAGAATTTACTTACTAATCTTTTGTAACAACATTAGCAAAATTTTAATATAGCTTAATAAATTATATATATTATCAGCCACCACCGTCTGTAACGCTAGGTGGAGATAAAAAATATTCCTGCTCTTTTGATCTGCACAATTACCAGATGCAAAATCGCAGTTTCTGTTTTGGCATCTAGCCACTGAAACAACTTTTTTTTAAATGTTTAAATTGATTTATATCAGTACACAAATAAAGTTAAGCATGAATAAAAGTTTTGGAAATCATGATGTTCACATTTTATTTTGATTTTTATGTTCAATTGTAGCAAAGATTAATGAGCGGAATTCTTTATTATCTTATATTCAAATCTATTTTAAACATTAATTTTGATTAGAGTGTTCATAAACATTATAGATAGAGAAAACCAAAACCTTTCATTTTACTATATATTTACCCCTAAAGATGTTACAAATAATAATTCTTTTATTATTTATTTCTTAAGCACTCTATCAATTTTGTCTGAGTTTTTCTACTACACTTTCGTTAATTAATCTGCGACAATCAGATCTGAGATATTAGCAATAGATGAGCACATATTCTACCTAAGTAATAAAATATCATAACATTCTTGTATTAAAATAAACTCAAACCATGTATTTGTAATTTTATTTATGTGAAAATTAAATCATATGATATAATGAAAGTTATGAGAATTTTTAATGTAATAAGATAAAGTAATTTAATATTACTTTCATCAGGTGCTTGATCAGTGGTTGTCTGGAAAATCTATAAACTTATCAGCCTGATTTTATATTTTATGTCCAACATATCCATTTTTCCTATTTAAAAATATGCTGGAATAGAAATGCCATATTTCAAACCATTTAAGTGATGGAATATTTGCATATTCTAATCCAACAGTTTAAAATCAGAGTTTTATTATATCTCCTTAAATATTTTTCATTTAATTGGTTGCTGGTTAGGAGAGATTTTACTATTTGTACTTCATTTGTTTTTGCATAAAATATTTTTTTAATATTCTACGAATTTGAATGGAATATTTGTATTGTTTTAAAATAGGGGCATTCTATTACATAGCATAACTACAAAGTTTTGAATGATTAAATTTTAAATAATTCAATTGGGAATGGTTCAAAATTAATAAATCGATATAATTGAATGGTATAAATTTAATATGGTATAAATTTAATATAAATTTTATATTTATAATTTTATATATTATTCTCTTTAAGTGTGTATACAAAATCCACTGTGCGTATCTGTAATTTTATCATATAAAATCTTGCTAATTAGTAAAAGCCATCAGAGTGAAATTTTCTATGCTATTTTAAGAACTAGAATCAGTCATTGTTTCACTCTTGACAACATTATTAATTAAGGAATCTTTGTATGTTTAAAATAAGGGTTAGAAAATGTGCATATTTTTATGCTTTGTACAATGTTCATATTAATAATGTAAAATAAAGTCATTCATGGATTAAATAATAGCGTTTTAATATTGAAAGTGCTGTTGTTGGCAAGATTCATATGGAGATGATTATTGTTTCATTTTAACATAGTTTTTTTTTTTTTTTTTTGCCTGCATTAAATTATTGTATTGAAAATATATTTTAATTATGTTATATTAGAATTAGTTCAGTAATTATATCAAAGTTGTATGACTTTAATTTGTTGTGAACTCAACCAACAATAACGTAAGCAAGAATGCCAGCAGTGATATATGACAGGCTTGCGACTTACAAAAATAGCAAGCATACTGATTTTTTTTTTCTCCACAAACATAAGAAAAAGTTATACATTGTTTCTGCAATATTGGATGCTTAGACAAAATCCTTAAACATTATTCTTGTTTATTGAGAAATCACTTATGATCGCTTATGAATATTCAATGGGTGTGTAGACACATAAACAACACACAATAAATATTCTGAAAAAAAAAGTTTAAACAATCAACAAGTGGCTATGATTAAGTTCATATTTACAAAAGTATTATAATATTAGATCTACAAAACAGATGAATGAATTAGAAGATTATGCTAACTACACTGTATCCTCATTTTCACACTGTTCTATTATAAAAGACTGACAGGCTATTTCTGGAATAAATCTAGATTTAAAAAAGCATTGAATGCTATAGCGAATGCAGTTGTACAGTACAGATTTTGATTCTAGTCTGAATTTTTATTTGCTAGTAGCTACAACTTTTCAGGTTCTTTCCTGTTCTGTTAGCTTGAGCATTAATCAAAGGACTAGATATGATTTAGAAATGAAGGCAAATACTTCTGAAACTTTAAAGCAGATGAATGGCATAGAAAATTTCATAAGCAACATTTTTTCTTCAGTTTACACTGGTGTCTCTCATAAAATATCCATACAATACTTCTGGAGCAATGTGGATTCTTTCTGCATTAAAGAAACAGATACAGTTGCATTCAATGCCAGAAAAATCAGAAAGAAAATTCTGAATCAGTATTGGAAAATAGCTGCAAGTGATATTCTTTTACAGTGATGATGTTGATACAATTTTTGTTACATGAGAGTTTAATGGCATATTACAGGATAAGGTTATAAATTCTTTTTTCTGATTTGAAAGTCCACACCATTGCAATTCATAAACCAAATAATAGTAAATCCAAAATCATATTGAGTTTTAACATTGTGGTGTAGTTTTTATGGATAGTGGTATATCGTTTGTTAAAACTGATGCATTCCATTCCACAGCATTCATCATAATATCCTGATATGGTAATATAAATGTTTCACTTATTTTCCAAACAAAAACTCATTTTTATAGATACATGAATTAATTTTCATAGAAATTATTTCAATTAAGTAAACTAAAGTAACATAATCATCTCCTGGTCTGATGAAGAATGCTTAAGTTATGTATTATTTTCTAGTGATGCTTTCTTGTAAACAATTTCTAACCTATATTGCTACATTTTCAATATTAAAAAATTATTACTCGAGAAATCTTATAATATACAACTCTTAGTGCTTCGATGACTTAATTATCTGAAACACATAATAATAGTTTTACTACACCTGCTTCTGTAGCTGATCTGGATAACCTGATATTAATATAAAATTTAAAAAAATGCATAATTGTATGAAAGTTGTAGCGAGTTTTGTGTAGAAATACATTTTTATACATAAAAATTGTATTTAAGTGTTCCATAATAAGTGTCATAGAAAATGTAAGAGTGGTCTGTTAAAATATTTAAATATTTTCTAGTTATATATTAATATTATATGTAAAATATGCATGTAAGTTTAACTGCATGTATTGTAACGCACACATTTTAAATTTTTTTAAATGGTTTTGATAAACGTAACAATATTGCTTCTGTAAATTTTGAGTGCAGTATGTATTTTTACAAACATGAGAATTATTGTGCATATCAAATATATACTAAATGCCATTGCTTGGTTGAAATGCATAATAAATAGACATTATATGGTTCATGTCTATTTAATCATGTTAATGCCTTCATACCAACAAAATTAGGCAGAATTCCTAACAAAACTAATATATTTTTAAGAATACTGGAGAACTTTGATTACTAAGCTGACTGTGATTGTAATCATCTCTAATAATTAAAAACTCCATAATTAGAGATTACATTTTAAAACATCTTTTTTTTCTCCAACAAGAATTTTTTCAAAATATTTATATGAAATCATGTAAATTGTAAGTCTCCTCGATCCGGCTTGATTGCAGAAGAGTGAAACTTTGATTGTTGAGATAATTATAATGAACATGATTTATGGAATCAAAAGACTGTATAAAATTTAAACTTCATAATTGTTTTCAGAAGTGCATTTATTGATTAAAATAGAATAAAATATTATTTATTGCATTTAAATCTTTTTAAAGGTATAACTAAATTTTTATTGAATAATTTTTTGAAATTCTGCATGAAGAAATATTCTGTGGCACAGATAGGATTTACAAAGCAGAAAGATTCAATTTTCTGCAGTCATATTTTTAAAAAGTATGTTTAATTTCAGGAAAAAAAAAAAAAAAAAAAAAAAACAATATTTACTGAAGTTTTACTTCTTCTGTTTCAAATCGAAATTTAAATTTTACAGCAGCTGACTGCAAATTAGAGAGATAAGAACAATATATAGTAAGACTTCTATAATAATATGTTATGTGACTATTAAAATTCCAAGCTTAAAATATTTTGCTGAATAAGCTTTTAAGAAAATGGTTAATAAATATTTAATTGAAAATTTTAGAGCATTAATACTGGTTAATCGGCTGGTCATCAAAAGCGGATAGCTGGTAATAAATAAGTAAATAAAATTTGGCCCTTGTTGGTTTTTCTCATAAAATCAACTTTCTGTTTCCAAGTCTGCCATGCATTAACATTTTATCTATTTAAGGATAATCCATACACATTTCAGTCCATCCACTCAATAGATATCTTGCTAATGTACACCAGAAGTCCCTTATTTTCTCACTCATATTCATTCAATGCTCAATGAATATGATGTGATAAAAATAGATCAGAAGGAAATCTGATCAAATGAGATATTCAATCTTCCAGTCTATTTCACATAAATTTAAATGTGCCACTATTACATTAGTGTAGTGTGGATCGATCATGAATGTTTGGAATAAGAGGGGGAAAATTGAACTTGTTTTAGTTTTAAAATTTAGAAAAAATATAAGAGAGGCACATAATAAAATATTACTTACTGTATAAGAAATATAACACAAGTTGTATTCAATTGACACTTTTTACTTAAACTTCCATTTTTAATGAAATTTACTAATTAGAATTATTTAAGCAATGCAAACTACATGATATGCTTAGTATGAGTTTTAATAAATAAATCAGATATATCAAAGTTTTTTTTAATAAGTTAATTTGCTTAGTTTACCTATAATACCTTCTGTGTAATAATGTTAAAAATTAAAACTACAAATTTTTATTAAAATACAACTATCATTAAATATTTGAAAGAAAGCAGTTTCGAACCTCTAAAGTAATGCTATGAAACATTAAAATTTTCTCTGCATATTACAGCCGAATTCAATTTAAAGCAAAGATTTCAGTAAATTTCATTTCAATTTTGTTAAAAATGCAAGATAAAATTAAACTTTGAAAAATTGACAGAAAATCATTAAAAAAGATTTTTAAAATACAGTAGAAAAGATTATTGTCGAGGTAATCAAGAAATTCAAAGCAAAAAAAAAAAAAAAAAAAAAAAAGTCAAAATGACAACGACAATTTCAATTTTTAAAATCTGGTTAATGGGTGTTATATGCTATTTAAAAATGTGTATCTTTATGAGTCCAAATAATTTTTTTGAAACATGGATATAAGTTTGGTTAGCCACAGATATGAAATTTAACTTTTTTGTTAATAGGAAATAGAGATTAAAGTTGTCTTAACTTTGTACAATTCAAAAATGAAAAGAAACACACAAAGTAAGAAATATAGAGATATTTAATAAACTTTTTTTTATATACAGTCTCACAAAAACGTTCAAAAAAATTGCATTAAAACTTTTCTAGTAACAAAAATTGAAGATATAACTGTTTGTATATTAAAAATTCTATTTAAATCATAAAGTCATGCATATATACAGATTACTAGATAATTACCCCATTAAAAATATGACATATTATTGTAATTATGGCCTACAGTTACTGAATTCAATTTTGAATATTCTGATCTGTAAATGCATTAACAATTTTAAAATGAATTCATTTTATATTTTTAATCATGCACGTTTTTTTATAATAGAATTTACTCTTAATCCTAACAAACATATATTTTAATTTCAAATGTTTAATTAATAGCACCAACATAAAAGTTTATAAATATACAATAAAAAGCTTCACATATTTTGAAAATTTTCTAATAAAGAAAGGACAAACCTTACAATAGAAGGAAACAAATTGATATTATTACATAAAAAAATCCAATGATAACATTTTTTAAGCCTCCATTTCTATGAAGAAAACACAGAGAGCTACCTTAATGGATATAATTATATAAGCAAATGTAACTAAACTAAAATGGTATATACTAGTGACACATTTAAATAAAACATGAATCTGACTAGCCAATGAAATATGTATCTTAATGATGATAAATGAGATTTTCTCATACAAGCAAGATATAAATTATACGAAACAAATATATCATTAAGCATAAAGTCATATAAGTAACCAATAACACACACTTAAAAATACATATTAAATGGTCCCACAGAATTAAACGAAAAAGAAAGAAAAGTTTAAACAAACACCCTTTACAGAAAATAATTTTGCAAATCAAAATGAAAATGGCTTCAAATTAATTTAATAAAATAAAATAAATATTTATTTTAAATTAATTTACTCTGCTAAATTCAGGTTATATATATTTATATTAATACAAATATCTTGATAAAAAGCACTGTATAGTTATAAAAATTCATTACAAAATATTTTTGGTTTTACCATCAAAAGCTTGAAAGATTTATTTTATAAAATATGTTGATTTTGTAGACTGTTTAATTACTATACAAAGGCTAAGCTGGTTGTAAAAGTTCTCTATAATGCTAAGATCTGGCAGGATATTAATCTACAAAAATCAGATAACTGAATTACTTTAAAATTGACAAAACATACATATTAAATTTTTATCAAACATAATTCAAATAGAAGGCCACTTCATTGACAATATCTTCAATACTACATATTACATAAAAAGTTAATCACGATTTAAGGTTACCTGTTTTCATAAATTTATCACAGGCTATTTTTCATCCTATACATTACATTCAATATAAATAAATCTTATATTCAAAAAACATTAATAAAATCTTAAACAAGTATTGATTCACTTTATTAATCAATGCACTAATATTTTGTTATATAATAGAACACTTATTTTATTTATTATTTTTATTTTTTGGTCTAAAACACTGACAAATAAATCATCAAATGATAAATTAACAGTAAAGCTAGAAAGTACCTCAATACATAAAGTCTATATAACTTACTATAAAAATACAAAACATGGAAAAAAAGAAAGAAATTCATATCCAAAATTACAGTACATTTGCTTTCAATATATAGACTGTACACTTTTTTCAAAAAATGCTTAAGTTTTAGGCTCTTGAGCTTACAACATACTTTTGCAATTACAAAATACATAGATAAGCTCATTTTTTTTTTTTACAGTCCTATCCTTCAGAAGCTGCAGTTTACAAAAAGTAAGCTAGAAAATAAAATTATAATATGAAATCATAAACTGGGTACTTAAAGAATAGGATGGATTGTCAACAAACTTGTATAAACCATCCCCACTACAAGTCAGTTTTGACAGATGTAACATATTATGATGCCTGGAAATAAGCTAATGTTTCTTGCAGTTTTGTAGTAATCTGAAAGAAAAGACATCAAAATAAACGAAAATATATATAATCATTAATTTTAAAGAATTGAAATTATCGATTTTAATAAAAAAATAATGGAAATATTTAAAAAAAATTAAGAATCCGATAATAATCATTATCATTATTATTATTTTTGTAATCTGTATCGCAGAAAATTGTATTTTATAAATTGAAAAAATACATTTTATCTTTTCCTTACACACATAAAAGTAGATTTATTTTTTATTTATTTGATTATATATGTAAAATGTTTGGCCATAAAGAAGAGACTTTTGAATTTTTAACATCGCTTTATTTTATCCCTGAAGGCATAATTTGTGCAAAAAACAAATGATCATAAAAAAAGATGTCTGTCTACATCATGACAAAAGAGCAAAAGAGGCAGAAATTTTTCCCTTCAGTGATTTTACTAGAGATTTCTTTGACACGTATAGACTTAGGAAAGGGAATTTTTTAAAAAATGTAAATATTATGGATTTTTATCCGTTTACTTGGAGCATGAGAAAATGCTGAAGTCAGCAGTTTTATAGAGTGTGTGCAGAATTCATTAAATAAAAAAAGTGTATATAAATAAGAAAACATTTTAGAATGGGCTAAATTAGGATAAACATTTAAAAATTAAGTTTTAAGTTAGACTTAAAAATGTCGTTACATATATATGTTGAGTTAATAAATCATTACGATTTAATTCACATGTGCCACTTATCTATTGCATTTCTAATCACCTTGTAGATATGTATAGAATTGTTTGCCCATCCAATTGTATTGCAAAATGCATTATGGATATGTTAACTGCAAAAGAGTAAAGGAAAAGAGAATAGATATCATATGTGGTAGCATAAAGGGGCTACAAATCTTATTATTATATTTTTAGCAATTTAAAAATTAGGGAAAAACACTTTAATTTTTCTTTCTTGTCCAATTTAAAAGCAAAAGAAAGTCAGCTTTCTTCTTTCATCTTTCCAAATTAAAGAATTTATTTTATTTACATTTTAACGCTAAGATTCCATCAGAAATTTGAGATACAAAAATTGTTATCACATTTCTGAAGGATATGTTTTCTATTTTTAACAACCATACATCTAATCTATATTAAAACAATTCACTTAAATGATGAAAGTCACCAAAATTAAAATCTTAACATATATTTATTAGCTTGTAAAGGCTTTGATTAGTGAAGCCATTTGAATAACGTATTAATGATGTCCCTTGAAAATTGCCCAATACCTTTCTTTCCTTTGTTTTTTTTACAGAAAGAGAGAAAATAAAATATGCAAATTTTATTAGATTACATTCTGTATATTTTAATATACAATATTCAGTTGTCCATTATTATTATGTGTATTAGAGGAAGAAACAATTCTTAATTCATTCTCTATTCCTGATTTCAATTAAACCACAGCTTAATGAACTGAGTTATAATCCAAATACGAAATTCCAATGGATTTTCAAGAAACAGATAGAACTATTATGATTAAATTATACTTTGGCCAATATTAATTTATGAAATTAATTGTTTGCAATGGAACAGCTAACTACTCAAAAAGAAAGAAAATATTGAAATAAACATACTCTTTGATAGAAATCAATTTGAGCAGTAAGGTAAGTTTCCATCATGCTTTTGAAGTAAGCAACCCGTTCATTATGGAAATGATTAATTTCAGCTAATGTTGCATAAGAAATAACATCTGTACGCTGACTAATAGCTGCTACATCATCTTGACTAAGTCTACCATCTTCAGCTAACTTCTTATGTTCTGAAACTTTGTTCAATGCCGACTGCAAAAAGAAAAATTATTAATGTAATTTTACTTATATTTCAGAACTATACAATTCATAAAAATATAAATAAGAAAAAAAATAAAGCATTAATATTTAAAAATTGAACAGAAAATTCTATTGCAGAATATTTAATTAAACTAAACTTTTTTCAAAAAAGGATCTCACCTTTTGAATGTGAAGTACATCTGGCCAGGAGGCAAGCATTCCTTTATATTCGTGAAGTACATCAGCCATTGGTTCAGCATCATATTTTGGCTAAGAAAAAAAAAAAGAAATATTTCAATTCAAAATTAGTTGCCAGACACATTAGTATTCAGGAACTGCATAGCACACTTTTATCATATTTAATTTGAAATAAGATCAAAAAATAAATTATTTATGCAAAATTAATGACATCTGTTTACATAAAAATAATTTGTTTACAAACAAAATTTTTAAAGCATTTTATAAAGCTGCTTAAAAAAAGACACTTATCTATTTAAATAACAATATCTTGCATTATATATATAAAAAAAGAGTTAATTCTTTACCTGTTCTTCATACATTTTCCCGAGATCCTCATAGACACCTGCTGTGTATTTTATAGCAGTAGTAAGAGAATCAGAATCTGAAATAAAATTTAAAACATGATTATTTTTTGTGAGCAAGATGAGAGAAAGGAATACACTAATCTAACTGAACATTATGCTACTTCATATATGTGTCAAAATGAAACATTATACTTCAAATTTCTTCAGCTGTTTTAAACAAATGTATACAACTAACATTTTACGATAGCGAAACTGATATAACTCAATTTTCATTGGCAATAAATTATTATTAACTATAAATAAAATCGAAAACTAGGATGCGGAAATAAATGTAAAATATTCCTGCATAATTAAAACAAAAGCTGCAAAAGACGAAATTCTATTCCCCCCCCCCTCCTTTTCAAAACCACTTTTTACATATGAATAAATTTTATTCAATAAAACCTATTAATTTATTAACAATATAAATTTTGATAATAGATAATTGAAGACAACATTTTTTTAAAAAAGAAAATGCTTAATTATCTACTGAAAAGGCATACATACGTTCAGATGAATACATTGCAAAAGCTGAGCCAAGATCATTGAAGGATTCAGACATTCTTTGAATTTCTTTCCTGACAGCTGAAATAAAGTGATGACACAAATAAGAAAACCATTTTGTTAAACAACAGCAGAAAAAAAAGACTAATCTAAACATTCTTTTTCTTAATTATTCATACAAAACAACAGAGAAACTTTTTTTTCTAAAAACCTGATATGTAATACCCAGTTTTTAAAAAAAAGCATTATTTAAAATAAAAATAAGTATTAAAAAGTTGTAAAAAAAAAGGTATCTTAATTACACATAAAAGGATAGTTTTAAGTTAAACAACAAATGCGTCTTTATTTCCTTTCTGAAAAATCTGTTTACTCTATCTCTCCAAGGACATTTTTTTTAAAAATTAATAATCAATACAGTATCTATTTATGAACAATTCGGTGATCAAAAGCAAAATTCCTTCAAGATTAATTAGAAAGTTGTGAAAATGCGGAAGAAGCTATATTTAAACATAAATTATAGCATTTAAAAATGTTGAAAAGCATAAACAAAATTAACTTTTTAATTAACAACTACTACTAAGGACCCCTCAATAATGCTAATCTCAGCCTCCCTTTTTTTCTTCAAATCTTCATAATCTAATATGTTTTTATCAATTTCAATTTGATCATTATATAAGTAGTTTTAAATAATAAATGTTAACATATTGAAATAGAAAAACGTTTAACTGCAGACCACTTTCTAAAATTTAGTTTCAATACATCGAATATAATGAAAATGCACAACTGAAATTTAAAAGTACTTTTAAACAGAATAGTAAAAATTGATAAAACTTTTCTTAACATAACATAAATAATGTTTAATAATAGGATTGGACATTTTTTAAAATAATTAAACTCTACTTTTTAAAATTAGGAAATATAATAAAACTTGCAGATGGTAACTCAATGAGGAATATTTTTAGAATAAATTTCTAATAATATGTGATTTTCAATCAAAAAATTTTAAATAATACTTGACTTTTATTTAAATTCAACTGCATGGTATTTATAGTCAAATGAAAGAATAAAACTAAATGAAAGAATAAAATTAAATAATTACAACAAAAAAAGATCTGAAAGACAAGTGCCCTCTGAAATTTTGGGGCCCCCCTAGACAGTTGCCTATTTAGCTTTGCTTTTTAAAAGTGCATATTAGCTTTTATAGAAAAAAAGTGAAAAAAGAGTTTAAATTTTTCATTTATCAACATAAATTTACTTACGTCCAGCATATCTTTTATGCTGGTCAACAGCAACATTGAACAACTGTTTTACACTGTCATCCATTTTCATAACAAATCTGTTAAAAAGTTCTATCTGTTTCTCTCTAGAAGAATAGAAAATGTAATTAATTGATATACATTTTAAAAATTTGAATATTTTAAAATCAATTATGAAAAATATTGCAAGGAGATATAATCTTATTCAGTTTTGTATAAGTAATTTTTATTTTAATTGCAAAAAAAAAAAAAAAAAGCATTTTAAGTTCTGTGCATCAATATAAAGATGATATCAGAAGAACACAATGGTATTAAAAATATGAACTAATCTGCCAATAAAATTTGTGATAAACATAATACATTGAAAAAAATTAGGAACTCATGGATTTTTAAAAATTTGTATTAATGAACTAAATAAGTATTTATAAGTATTGCAATTATAATTTAATTCATATACCTTAAAAATCAATAAATTTAAAATTATTAATATAAAATGAACATTTGCAGACATAATGAAAAAAAATCCAATTAAAACCTTAAAATTTCAATCCATATTAGATTAACAAATTAGGGCTTATTATATAATCGTCTTCTAAAAATATTTTAAGTATTCAATTTAAATTTATAAAAACAAGCATTAGTCTCATAAAGTGTTCACTAATTACAAAGTCAGAACATTAGTACAAATTACGCTACTGCAAATAAATTTGCAGTAAACTTTTGAACCAAGAATCAATGTCTGATTATGGTGAATTTAAGTACCTTAAACATATGTTTATTATTATATATACATAATATATTTTGATATTAGTGACTAGAAAAAATTAAAAAAAAAATAAATAAATCATGTTAAATCAAATTTGGAAATTCCTATCCTTCATAGATCCCATTACAAATTAAAGTATTTCTTTAATTCTAATCCAACAGTTATAACCCCATTTAAAATTAAAAACTTCCTCTTGCTTCAGTTTTTGAACAATTCCCATTCATTTTTTTTAAATCTTTATGCTCAACTTATTTCTCCCCTCAATCTAAAGCACACCAAAGTAATTTTTTTAAAATTCTTAACAATGCCTTTAAATGCTTTTTTGATAATTTTTAAATTAATACATTACAATTATAGAAAAATACAAAATTTAACAAACATATTAAAATATATGGAATATAGCAGAAATTTTACTTATGAATTTCCTTACACATTTGCATTCTCTAAAGGTATGGAGGGTGTTGAAATGGCATGAAAAAAGGATCCACCAATAAGCTTATCTTTTTCAGCATTTCTTTTGCCTAGTTTCCACCTCTATTTAAAAAAAAATAAAATACAAATTTTAATAAGAATGTAAAAAAGACAACTAAATTTTAAAATATTTAAAACTATCAAACATGAAGTTTTATGCCACTCCAGCTAACATTACAAATAAAAGGTTAAATAATGGATTTATAAAAAAACTTAATATCTCTTAAAAATATATAGATTTCTTTTAATTAAGGTTGATAAAGTTTTTTCAACCCAATTAGTAATAGCATATTATTTCTATTTGGAATCCTTTGTCATATTTTTATACTTTATTGATATTAATACTGATAATTAAATTAGAATAATCTCTTCAATTCTGTTCCCCCCCCCTCCCTTTCTTTTGTCATGTGAACATGGATTTTAAAAGCTAGGACTTATAACTATTAACAGTAACTTTCAAGTTGAATAATTTTATCAAAAATCATTATATGATTAAGCATTATCATTAAATATAAGCTTTTTAGATTCTTGAAATGGTGATTTTAACTAATTTTCCATGGAATAAAAATTGTGCTTTCACAGTTTACATTTCTGTAATGCAGAAAGAGCTCTCTAAAATATGAAGAAAATATATATATTCAATTACTCCAGAATATTCAATTCCTTACTTCCTGGTCAACCTGCTTCAAATAAACATAATGGGCCATTTTATAATGACATATAAATATGAACCTTATAAAAGTCATTAATTCCAATGGTTTATGGGTTTCAGACATAGACTAATTCAGACATGATGCAGGTTCAGAAGGGGAAAAAAGAAGTTGTTCATAAAATAATGAATTATGTCAAATGTAAACACCAAGAAGTAAAATAAGCATGATTAATTGAACAATAAAATGAATAAATTGCTGCAAAACATACTAGAAATATTAAAAATATTGCAAAATTACATACAAGTTATGTAATAAGAAACTAACTAATCTCACAAATGATAAAATTCAATTCCAAAAAATATTGAAATTCACCTTACTGCAAAAATGTGTCATGTCTACCAACGAAAATGAAATCCTTTCAAAGCGATAATGTAGTTCTTGTGAAATTATTTATGATAACTAATTTGTATTAGTTTGCAATTATTGCATAATCAAAAGCCTTCATCGGTATCTCTTGTTCTGATTATAATGCCTTTGAATTATGTCTGGTTAAAGTAAGTACTGGGTTGTACATTCCAACAATAGCATGTATTAATGTTTGATAAAATAGAAACCTTTCCTACCAATCAAATTTTTTATTTTAATGCTTTTATTTATGCAAGTAACATATTTAATCTGGTCAGAGATTTCTTGAATGATAGGTCTGCTTCTCTTACGCTCGGTTGTGTTTCAGTTTCCCGCTCCTTGCAAAAGGCTGTCCCCAAGGCTCCGTCTCTGGTCCACTTCTATGGAATTTAATTATGAACAGCCTTCTTGCTAGGCTTTCGAAGATCGCAGGATGTGAAACCATAGTCTTCGCAGACGATCTGCTCAACTGCTTTCAGGGAAAATGTCTTGATGATATTTTTTAACTTGCTCAAAGCACATTGGATGATATTTTAAACTGGGCAAGAGATTACAAAATGGAATTCAACCCAAATAAATCAAAGGTTATGGCAATTAAGAAAAAGAACGTGGACTTTGTCAGCAAGCAACTCTTTTTTGACAACATACGACTTGAAATGGTGAATGAAATCAAATACCTAGGAGTAATGCTTGATGACAAATTCTGTTGGAAAAATCATATTTTATATCTTTCCAAAAAATGTGAAAACATTCTGAAAAGACTTAATCGTGTCTCTTGCAACACCTTTGGATTGAAATCCAATGTTATTGGTATGACAGGGAATTGTTCCTTTTGTCTGCTATACCTCTAGACCATAGGTTCCCAAAGTGGTCCAGGTGGACCCCCAGGGGTCCATAGGAAATGACACGGGGGCCACGTAGAGGTGAAAAGAAAACAGGGGTTCACAAGTTGTAAGTGAGGGTAAAATTTTCAGGTTTTCATAATAAAGAACAAAAATTTTGCAGTTACAAGGGGACAGCCTTAATTTAATAAAAACAAAGGATGTAATTTCAGCTTTTCTTGGTAAACTGAAATTAATGAAGCAAAATATTAGTCGGCGCGAATTCTCCCAGTTTCCGCACTTGTCACAGATAGAATGTCTTGATGAGGATATTCAGACATATGCTCAACATTTAAATACCCTGCATGATGACTTCAAAAATAGATTTGAAGATATTCTGACAATGGAAATACCACCATGGATCATAACCCCATTTGATGAAACGGAAGAGGCGAATGTGGTATTACAAGAGGAGCTACATGAGCTCAGCACCAACGAGGAACTGAAGGTGAAATTTAAAAAAAGGCTATCAAACATTTCGGCTGCAGGAAGAAATCCCCGAAAAATATCCTGGGCTGTGGGAAATTGCGAGAAAATTTTTGATAGCGTTTCCCTTGTCATATCTTGTCGAAAGAAGTTTTAGTGCCGTTACCAACCTGTTAACAAAAAAATGAGCAGATTGAACATCACAGAACGGGGAGATTTGAGATTACTTCTTACAAAACTGAAGCCAAATATTGATAATTTGCTGTCAATTCATCAAGTATATCCGTCTCATTAAAAGTATGACTATTTTTTATTGTTGATTTACATTTCAGAGTTCATTATTGATTTTTTGTCGATTTTTTGTAATAATAAATGTTTATAATTTTGTATAACCACAAGTATTATTTTAATACATAGGATACAAGAAAATGTGCTACTTTTTTCTTCTTCTTAACACCCCCAATTTAGGGGGATATTTTTTAGGAGTTTTGGGAATACAGTAGAAATGTAGCAGCAGGGGGTCTACCGAAAATAGTAAAACTTTGAAAGTGGTCTACGAGAAAAAAAATTTGGAAACCTCTGCTCTAGAGTTTGGGGTAATGCTTTGAAAAAAAAAAAAAAAAAAAAAAGATTAATTGCCGAAATCTTGTAGAATTCAAAGAAGAATTTTACTTAGAGCTACAGAACTGTAAACTATGAAGCCTGTTTTGTCATTGCAGGGTTTCCCCAATTGACCTTTTCGTCCTGCAAAATAAAGATTTCAAAGATAATGTAAAAATTACCCAAGATTCCAAAGTGTTTTTTTCCAATCTTCCACATCCTGCTGAACGTGTTCCTATCAGAATTATCGATAAGGACAATGTTCTTAGCAATTTTCCTGTAGTGTGTTTTACTGATGGCAGTAAACTCAACCGTGTTGGACTTGCTTTTGTTGTATTTCAAGACACAGTTGAAATGGAACACTTTATGTTTAAAATTCCTGATGAATGTAGTTTGTTCCAAGCAGAATTGCTGTGCCTCAGTAACTCGCTCAAATGGATCGTAAACCACTGTACTCTGACATCCAGGTTTATTATTTGTACTGATTCTCTCTTATCCTTATTTTTCATTAGTAATATTTCTTCCTGCAACAAAATTGTAGTAAATTTTCAAATCACTCTTCACCAGTTTAAAGCAAGAGGAATTAGTGTCTATTTTTCTCATGTCCGAGGTCATTCTGGCATTTTAGGTAATGAAAGAGCCAACTGGCTTGCAAAGCAAGCTACAAAACTAAACACGATTGATTCTGTGAGCATCCCCAAATCTCACATTCGTAATGAGAATCACAAAAAGACCATTCTCTTACGGAACGAGCTGTACCAAAATTCGTTCCCCACAATTTCTCAAAGGTTGAATAACAAGCATTTTTTAAGTGATTTTCACTTAACAAAATTTCTTACTGGACACAGTAATTTCAATTATTATCTCAAGAAATTTGGATTATCGAACACTGATCTGTGCTCTTGTAGCGTGGGTGGAGTTCAAAATGTCGAACACTTGCTTTTTGATTGCTCCAAATTTTCTGAAGGGAGAAGAGATTTTATTGTGGATCTCGATGCCTGTAATATTAAGTTGCCACCTTCGCTTCATGTTTTGGTCAACCACAAAATGGCTTTCTCCTCATTCTGCAAATTTATTGCCTTTACTGCTTCAATTTTTAATTAGCTTTGTTGTTGTTTTTTCCTGTAATTTGTATCCTTATTTTTATATGTATATAGTTGTTTCTACTTACTTCTGTAAGTCTTCTGCTGTACTGTGTGGTACAAAAGGATTGACTTATTATTAATTAAAAAATGCTTTTATTTCAATATTATAAATATTTAATCACCAATTAGAATTTTAATAAGATGGAAATAAATTAATAAAATGTGTTAAAACATACTTTATCATCTGTACAAGTGAGAAAATGCATCCAAACTTCACTTTGAGACAAAACAGGATGACGACAAATTCTATTAACCCACATCTGTAACTGATTTTTTCGATGATCAATGAAATCTTTTTCATAGCGTCCTATGGATTTAACAAAAGAACAATTTAAGCAGTGTTAAGATAAAATGCATAATTTTGAAACTTTACAGATCAGTTCATTAAACCCTTTACAAGAAATGAAAATTATAATGAGAAAATTATATTAAGTAAAATAAACTATTAAAATGATAAATTCATAATCTAAGATTAATACATACAAAACATTATATCAATAATTCTATTTTTGGATCATATTCTTAATTAATATCAATATTCAATATACGAAAAGATAATAATGCTATTATTCTATAAAGATTAACATTTTTCGGTCCATGTAATATCTATGCTAATCAATATTAAGACCTGAAAGTCATATCATTTATTAACCCTTTAAAAGCAAATTTTGCTCAGATACAATAATCCAATCTTATTTATTCTTATGTTATTCTACAATAATGAGAAAATTATATTAAGCAAAATAAACTATTAAAATGATAAATTCATAATCTGAAAATGAAAACATGGATAAATTACTATAAAAATATATTAATAAGAAAGATTAAATATTAATCATGGTATTTAATCAAATCAATGAAATATTAGGCCAATGAATGGGGAGGGTACTATAATTAACATATTTTATTTGATTTTAAGAAGTCATTTTTTAGTTGCTTCCCACCTATTTGCATTAAAAATTTTAAAAAACACCAGCACTAAATTACAATCTATTACAGGTTAGTGCATATTTTCCTGAAAACAAAAGTTTAGATTTTGCTTCAGGAAAGATTTTTTAAAAAACCATTTTTCAACTATAAATACATAGAAATGGGATAAAGTAATAAAAGCAAGATGTAAACTTAAAAGTGGTTCTTGCATTGCACTAAAAGAATATAAACAGTACGATGTTCATTTAATGCATAGTTGTTTATTACATCTGTTTGGATTCTTGAAAGTCTTATTAAGTGTTGAATAACATGATATTGTATAATGGATAAGAATCAAATAGGTTTAATTAGGAATTAATGCTTTAGTTCCATATGTGGTGCATAACATTTTAACAGTCCTTTCTTTCCAATGTCAAGAATGTGTAGGTTTTTAAACAAATGCATCAACCCGTATCAAAGATACTGCAACAACCATGGAAGATACAGTTCAATTTAATTATAGTCAATTTAGTGACATAAAACAATTGCCAAAAGCAACAAAATAAATGAATAACTTATATCCTTAGTATAATTTAACAAATGCTTATTTTGATACTCTTTTCAAAGAAATAAACAAAGAATTTAAAATAATAATAACATCTTTATTTGGAGAATACTGAAAGAGAACAGATGAAAAACTAGAATTATTAGGGAAATTTATTGAGATAAATTATGGAACTGGAAATAAAAAAAAATAGAAAAAAATCTGTTGGGCATATAGTGATATTGCATTGCAAAGGCTTAGATTGCTTAAAGTTAGCAAGAAATAAAATAAAATTATTGAAAAAGGAGAGAATTTGATTAACAAAATTATATTCCCACAAAACCAATTTTACTTATCATCAGTTCTCTTCAAAGAAATTTTCATTTGACCATTTTCCAAATTTTATTCATTTAAATTCACAATTAAAAATGTATAGTTCTTTTAAGAGAATAATTAATTTAAAAATAGCATTAATGTATTAAATATATGTAATGGAAGTTAATATTCATACCTGAGATTTGTTTATCAGGAAGAGGAGGTATAGGTATTAAAGTAAATTTTTCTTCAAGCCTTTCATGCAACCAATCAAAATGCTTGTATCTTCTACTAACAGCAATGTTATTAAACTAAAAATATTGATTTAAATTAGTTTAGAATACATATTATAACAAAAATAAAACACAATATATTTCATTTTTATATACATAAAATTAGAATTAGTTCATTAGTATTCAACATAAGCATTTTAGGCATGCTAAAAAATCTGTTATGAAGCATGAAATTCAATAAATAAATAGGCACAATTATTAGAAACTTTTATGATTTTATGAGAAAAAAATTACAGGAGTATCGAATAATTTGCGATAGAGTATTAAAAAAATCAGCATATTAAAATGTAATTCAAATTATTAAATGCATTTTAGTCCTCAAATAGTAATGTCATGCAAATTTCCTGTGAAAATTAAAAGAAAAAAATGAAGTTAGCTTCCAAATCAGATACAAATGTAGTTATCATAATACATTAAATGTGATTATATATATATATATATATATATATATATATATATTAGATAATGAATGTAAATGACAATCATGAAATAATTGTAATTAGGAATAATCTGATTTGATACAAGGCTTTTTAAACCTAAAGTGTGATGTGTTAGTATTGGAAACAAAACTTAACTTTGCAGCTGCAAAGTTAAGTTTAGTATATATATTATATATATATATTCCTGCTTCAAAATCAATTTCTCTCGTCTTATTGCGTTATCATTCACACATATAGAGTGAGTTTGACCTAACCTGCCAAACAAAAGAGGGAGATAAAAAAGCAAATGTAGAACATAAACCACTATGGCAATTCTGTTCTATTGTTTATTATTTGCAATTATAGCAGATAAAGTGTTTATTGAAGTAAAAAGACATATGGAGAAAACTTCTTATTTAAAAAGTTTTTCACATATTTATATGCAAAATAAACATATATCTTGGAAGAGCAATTAAAATCTTTTAAGGTGCACTCATTTTATCAGGATACCTGGATTTAAAGCTGAATCACAAGCACCAAAATTTTGGCAAAATTAAAAATTGAATTGCCACCAAAATCTTTAATATCGAAAATAATATTTCAGTTGCAATATGTCCAATTTACCAAAAAGTTCATTCCATCAAAATCTTAAATAGGCTAAAGTTGCTCTTGATTTTAATTTCCTATCCACTTTAAGTTTACTATTTTAGTTAGGTCCAAGAAAGCAAATTTTAAAGCTAAATTAAAAAAAGTACCATTTTTATTAAATTACAAACATACAATGATTATAAATGAATATCCTAACTTTGCAGGTGTGTTAAAAGAAAACATACTACAGCTGGGTTGTTCATCGGTAATCAAAAATAACACCTAAAGTTTAAATTCAACATAATTGTAAGTGTGCAATGTGAGCACTCCAGAAATGCAAAAAAAGTCAAAGTGGTACGATAACTCATCTCAAATTTTTTCAGCATGAATGATGGGAAGCTCTGAAAGGATTCAAATATGTGTGTACACCAATATTTGATTTTTTTAATAATCATTATTGGTCTACATCAAACAGCACGTGTTTGTTTCTCAACTATCAATTGATGTTGATGAGCTAAATTTCCGTCATAAAAAGATGTTGAAAATAAATCACAGATATAAAATAATGCAATAGCACTTACTGAAGGTCTAAGCTGATATGCAATGAAGCTCTTTAAACCTTTCAATTTGGTTTTTTTATTGGGTGAATCTACACTACATGTGTAAGGAGAAGTACTTTCCAACCATTGTATTTCTCCACTGGTTTCCTATTAAATAATTTTTTTGAATATTTAAAATATACAATGGTTGTTATCAAAATCATCAAGTAATATTTAAGTAAGTAATACTTAAATGCTATAAAAATTTTAAAAAAAATGTTAACTTTGTAATCATTAAATAAAGGTGCATAATTATTACAGAAATAACAAATAAAAATGTTTCATATGTTTTACACTTTATTTTCAAAACAATGTCCAATAATTATAAAATTCAAAATAAATTGAAATATAATACAAAAATGAAAATAGCAATGAAAAAGGATATCATAAATCTTAGAACTATCTGCACTTCTAAACAAATTATTTTCTCTTCTATAATTTAAATGATAAATAAACTTCCATATCAATTCAGCATATTCAGTTCTTTAATAATAGAGCATAAATTATAAATTAAATTTATTTTAATACCAATTATTTTAATTAAATTAACTAGACTTCTGAAACAAGAAATTAATAAGCAAATATTTTGTAACTATAAAACTATATTAGAAGACTATTAAAAGTAAAATATAGAAATATAATTCATATATCCCTATCAGTGAACTGAGTGTATGCCAAAACTTCACAAAATCACTTACTATTATAGTAACACATTGTTCAGTAGGAACCGATATTTTAGTCTCTCCTAATATATAACCTTCACCTCCAGACTTTACAAAAGTAGAAAACCTGAAAATGTGTATTATATAACAATAAATAAAGGCTCCTTCACCAAGACCAGTGTAAAAAATTACAAAATGGTTCTATATTTATTTTTAAAAAATAATTCAGACGCCATAAAAAAACCCATAAAGCTTTATTTTTTGTTTTATGCTCCATACTCAAAAGTGAAAACAAAAAAAAATTAAAATATTAAATTGACTGATAGCAGGTAGATAATGGTTTGATAAACTAAAGCATGTAGATCAGAGGTTCCCAAACTTTTTTTTTCTCGTGGACCACTTTCAAAGTTTTACTATTTTCGGTAGACCCCCTGCTGCTACATTTCTACTGTATTCCCAAAACTCCTAAAAAATATCACCCTAAATTGGGGGTGTTAAGAAGAAGAAAAAAGTAGCACATTTTCTTGTGTTCTATTTATTAAAATAATACTTGTGGTTATACAAAATTATAAACATTTATTATTATAAACAATCAACAATTGACAAAAAAATCAACAATGAACTCTGAAATGTAAATCAACAATAAAAAATAGTCATACTTTTAATGTCAGATGTACTTGATGAATTGAGAGCAAATTATCAATACTTGGCTTCAGTTTTGTAAGAAGTAATCTCAAATCTCCCCTTTCTGTGATGTTCAATCTGCTCATTTTTTTGTTAACAGGTTGGTAACGGCACTAAAACTTCTTTCGACAAGATATGACAAAGGAAACGCTATCAAAAAATTTCTCGCAATTTCCCACAGTCCAGGATATTTTTCTGGGATTTCGGGGATTAAATATTTTTAAACAAAAAAGTACCTAGGTACCTAAAGTTTAATCTTCCCTGGCTTTTTGTTCTTTTATAGAAGTTTTGAATAATCTCTAGTATTTAATTTTTACTACATAACTACCTACTACACTCAAATAGTAAAACAAATATAATATGATTGATAAATTACAATATACAATAAAAATATATATAACAAAAAGGTAGATACTTACTTTTTCTGGCACTGCAAACACTGACATCGATTCACTCACAGTCACAATTTTATGTTCAAAATGCTGGAAACAAATGAGTAATGTTTTGTTCTTGGCATTCGTATTTATACTAATGTAGATTGCAAGCACAGAGCAAGTCGCATTTCATCCCTTTGCAGGTCTAAACAAGCATCCCGGACGAGCGGACGCCACTTTGCAAGTCTCGACATGTGGTGTACACTTGTACTATTATCTATTGTTCTATTCAGTTCTGTGTTTGAACTGAGTCTCAAATATTTTTGAGTTCCCTATCTAGTGAATGATGCTACCTGCCTACGTTGATAGGTAAATCCAAGCCAAAATTTTTGTTCTTTATTATGAAAACCAGAAAATTTTTCGTGGACCCCCATTTACAACTTCTGAACCCCTGTTTTCTCTTCACATCTACATGGACCCCGTGTGGTATCCTATGGACCCCTGGGGGTTCACCTGGACCACTTTGGGAACCTATGATGTAGATGGTTTTAATAAACTAAGACTTTGAATTATAACGAAAAAAAAAAACCCCTATATTATATATATTTATTGCAAAGATCATGGAAAAAGAATTTAAAAGATAATACTTTCAAATTGAGAATCTTCAAAGGTTACATAATACTATAAATTAAACAATAAGATGTCAAATACATAACAAAGTTTTCTTTTTTATATATACTTGAAAATGAGACTACTCAGCCATTTTTGAGGATAAAAAGTCTTTTGATTTCTTATCTTGTAAATTAATTCTGTCATATGACCCCAAAGATAGAAATCAAATAAATGAATATTTGGAAAAAATAAATGCAAGACAATGTGAAGCAGTATAGATATTGTAAATTATAACAAAAAATTACTGATTGACAAATATACAAGTCAAGAAATATTGAAATAAAAAAAATGTGTAACAGAGGAGGTTTTAATGGAGATATAGTTTTCATTTAACACAAAGTTGGACTATGCAGGAAAAGTATTTAATGTAACGAATAAGACATTAGATAAAGGTGGCTTTCATTTTAATTTTTGGCTGTTTTGATAATAGATAAATTTCAATAATAAATACAAATAATATTACGCTTATTCATTTATTAAAAATATTTACCTGTTGAAACTTTTCTTTAGAGTTCCTCTGGATTCTACTGCTCTTTGTGAATCCCGAGATTCTTTGGTAGTGACAAAAGTTGTATTAGAAACTTGACTCTGAGCTGCGCCAGGCTCCTGAAAAGATAAAGATTATATTTATAAATTAGATGGCTAAAAATTGGATTCTATTAAATAATATATAACTATGATTGAAAATATATATTTGCAAATGACTTGAAAGATTCTTTATTAATTTAGAAAATATTCTGGCTCACTGTAGGTAATAAAACAGGGGGAAAAAATGCTAATACCAATTATCCTTACAAAATTAAGGTAATTTTCAGATCAAATTCTTAAAAAAGTATAATAAGTTTAAGGTCAAATGCTAAATTTAAAAATTTATATATGAAATAAAAATATTATTATCTTTTTTCCAGATAACATAGTACCCAAAATAAAATTTAAAAAAAAAAAACTAGCAAAAAACTTGAAAGTATCATTTAAAATTTAACACCAAAACTAAATGAATAAACTACATGTTACATATCAAAGTATGCTACAATTATGATACTGAATATATAAGTCTTTTTCTGTATTTGAATATCATGATTTATCTGGTTATGTATTGAATCATGGGAAAAAAAAGTGTCTAGAGAAATAAAAGAGAACAATTAGGTCTGCCCTTCTTTATATTTTTAATATACTTTTACCAAAAAAAAAAAAAAAAAAAAAGACTTCCCATTTAAGAATTTATTCCAAATGATATAAATCTAAAATCTTAATGTAAATTCCAAATTCCAAAATTTATTTATCATGCATTTATTATCAAATTTATTACTGTATTTTAGATTTCACATTTCACATATGCATTGATGAAATTCTTTCAAAATTTAATATACTATATTCATATGTGCTACATTTTATCTTCTAAATTTTTTTTTTCAATTAAAATATTTACAAGTACATGGATAAAAATACAAGTAATCTTCCTCTACAAAATTAGTGGAGATTCAACAAAATCTATAGGCTGAATTTTAAGACAATAATAATATTCTTTTCTTTTTTACTTCAAATATGAAAAAGCAAGAAACTAAAAATAGAAAATGTAATGCACCATATAATTACAGTTAACAGTCATTGCTTTCAGAAACTTTCTACATTTTATCTCCTGTCTTTTAAGAAGGAACGACAAAGAATATTTTCATTAAAGCAACTTTTCAACAAATTTAACTTTAAGAAGTAAGATTGGGCAGTGCCATATAAACTACTTTTATGTGGCTCCTATTCCAAAAGAACAGAATTATACAAAAATTACTTAACAAAATTTTATCTTGTATATTAATTGTCAGATAAATTAATAAATTTGAATATTCTAGATTTATGCTAGATATGCAAATATGTTTATAAATAACTTGCCAATGATCAAAATAAGCATTTATATGATCTTGCAGTATTTTCATAAAAAATATTTTTAGTTAAATATAAATCTGAAATGATAAACATTTTTGATAAACATTTGAAATGATAATTTTTAATGTTATTAAAAATGTTTAACTCATAAAATGCATAGTTTATTAATCAAGCAGATTTCTTTTGATCCAGCATATAATGCGAGATTGAAAATAAGTGGGAGGTGTATAATATAACGCCAACTGTATTAATGAAATGGGAAAATTTCAAAAAAGTAATGCTGCCTGTAAAATTAAAGCAACCAACTGAAATTCTTAAGAAATATTAATAAAACAAAACTTCGTTATGAAAGACAATTACTAGTAAATTTAAAATATTTTCAAGAAGCCCCACAAAAAGTCAAATCCCACTTCAACAGAAATTACATTATAAATTAGATTTATACATGCTATCAATGAAATTATTCTACTTAACTAAAATTTGAATTGCCTGTGAAGGATTAAGCATCTTAATATTAAATCCTTAACTTTCATTCTTCTTTTATTTAAATATCATATTAGTTTTAAAAAACTAAAAATAATATTAGTGCTCTCATAAATTTATGAACAAAAACCTGGCTATATACAGAATCATCGTCATCCCAGTCATCATCCCAATCATCCACAGCATCAACACCTGGCAGAACAGATTCTGAAAAAGCAGTTATCTGAGCATCAGCTGGTGGTGGAGGAGGTGGCATCGCTGGAGGAGGTTGGCTGGATGCAGCCTATAAAAGAAAGGGGGAAAAAACATTGAATTAGTTAATGAGTATGATTGCATCGCCAACTCTAATCTTATTTTTTAAAAAAAACAATCAAATTTAAAAATATGTTTATCATAATAATAAGGAACTTGACCAAATAATTTAAAATAAAAATTGGAAATTTTCTTAATTCATATTCATTTTGTTAATAGGCAGATTTATTATTCTAAAATATGCCATGCAATCAATCAGAAAATATAAAAATTTAATTGCTCACAAAAAACGAAAATAGATTTAAAAATGAAAGATATGCATTTATATTTCTTTGCATTTCTCAAACTGAAATTTATATATTTATTGAGTTCAGTAAACATATAAAAAAGAAACAAAGGGGGCGTGGAATAAAATTTAATGACAAAGATATTAATCATTTTGCCTATTGATAGACTGAAAGTTTTTCAGAGAATTTTGCATTGACTGTTACGAGTTAGTTTATATTTTATTACACAACACAGAAAATGAGTTAAGATGAAATAATTGTTTTAGATGATGATTCACAAAATGGGACTTTTTAGATAAGACACATCCAATTTCAGAATTATCCTTTAGTGAGAACAACATTCCTAAAAACTTTTGAAAATTTTCTATTAAATTTGACAATACCTTAAATATGCTACCAGTACTGCAATGTTACTACGTAAAACTTTCACAAATTCCTTGTAAATTTCATGGCATATTTAATATATGCTTGAAAAATATTGCAAAAACAGATAAATTCCATTTCACAATAAAGTCGTTTTTTTTTTTAAAAAAAACTGTCATGTAGGCGAATGAAAAGTACCACCTATTTCAGAATATTTTTTAAAACTACTGATTTTTTTAAAAATCATTTCTAGATAATTTTATTTATATACATTAAAGGAATTAAAATTTCGGTGAGTTATACACAATGAAAAGATTAGTTTTTTTTATATAATTTATCAAAAAGTCAATCCATACTAACGTCACTATATAGTTTTGTATATCATTATAAGGAAGTTTTAATAATTATTATGAAAATATGTAAGCAATTTCTTAAAATTTTAAAGAGGCACAGCAATGAAAAGTTCAAAAATAAGTAAATATTATCTTGGTGTACAAAACAATATTGAATAAATTTTAAACTCAAAATGCTACTTTAAGATGAAAAAAAAAAAGTAACATTTAGAAAAAAAATATCTAAAATGGTATTTATATAAAATTTTAAATAATAAAAATAAAAATGATTCACTTTAAATGAATTCCACACTTTACAACAGTATTTAAAAGAACAAGTAAGAGATAAGTAAATAAGCTTAGACAGAAAATAAAAATGAATTCTGAGAAAATCTATTATTTTACTCAATTCAACTTAATTCTATTCTACATTTTCATATAATTTCAAATAAAGCAAATGATTTATAGCCTAAATCCTAAGATTTCAGGTGTGCAAATATATATATATATATATATACACAGACACACATATGCATACATAACAGTACCCTCAATTGCTATAAATAAAATCAACAGTAAATGAAAAGAGATATATGTTACTAATTTAAATTTAGAAAAAAAATATAAATACATTCATTATTAAAATATTTTTATGGGCAAAATTAAGTGAAGATGATTTATTTTGAGATGCTTACAATATATTATTGCAAATTTATACAGAATATATTTAAATTTTTCTATTACCCACTCATCTTCTTCATATTTTACAAAACTCATGACTAGGTATAAATAGGATGTACTCCCATGCAAAAGCAGAGCAAAGTATAAAAGAGAACAGTAACAGTAAATTAATTTTCTATCATGAGATAAAATGAGATTTTTTTTTTATCCCAAACACACTTTTTTTTTCTAATGAGACAAATTGAAACAATGCCTTTAATCAGCTGTTGATATTGGTTGTCAGGAAAAAGTAGCAATTATCTTATCATATACACTGGAATCAAGGTCAGGGGGAGATTCAGTAGTGTTAAAATTTATCCACAGAAAACAATAAAATAATCTTCTAGAAAGTAAGTATCCCAGATATAATATGAACTTGATGGCTTTTTGATTATATACAATTAAAAAACTATTTAAAAAAAATGACAACATAAATTTGAAAATTATACAATGGAATTGAATACTTTCTACAGACAAAAACCTGATGTTTAAACAAATTCATAACAATTTAATTTTTCAAGTTTCAAAAGGAAATACATTAAATTTTGCCTTCTGTAACAAAATATATAAATTTAAAAAAAAACTTGATCACAATGAATACTATCAAAAATATATTTTAATAATAATAGTATAACCTGTCAATTATTAATCATTATTGCTTAAACAATATTTTCTTTTTTTATTTTTCAAATTATAAGTTTAATATAACATATAAATAATTGCATTAATTTGCGATTAAAATACTTATATATTATTATACTAATCATTATTTTTATGTATGAAAAATTACAAAACAGAGAATCTTTTATTATTTCCTTGAAATTATAAAATAACAACTAAAATTAGAGGAGGATAAATTTTAAAAGCTCATTAATAAAAAATATGAATAATCAGCTGATACAATTTTAAAAAAAGAAACAAAAATTATAGGCATTTCAAGAAAATATATGTCATGCTTTTACACTATTCATAAATAATATCATGACTTATATCAAAGAAAAAGTGGGGAGGGAAATGTCATGCTACCCATTGTGTTCACAAATATCAAATCTAGAAAGTGCTGACAAAAAACAGCTTATCAAATATCATGTCTGAATCTACCCTAGTTGACAACAGACAGGTAACTCTTGTCAATACATCTACATGAGGAAGAGTGATGCTTGTCAAAATTAACTTTCCTTAAAGCACATTTTATATGCAGGTATTTTGCTTAGATAAATAAAGCCTTAGCAGTTCAACTCTAAGCCAACACAGAAATCTATTAAAATAGTAGAAAATCAATATTTAAATAATTTAATATAATGAATTGTTTTACTTTAATATGATATTTCTTAATTTTTAAGTATTACTAATATCAATTAAAATTCAATCTTTATATTTATGAATATAATCAAATTCAAAATGTTTAGGTTGGTACTTGAAACATGCATTTCTCATTACTAACATTTTTTAAAAATCAAGTTGAAAATTCTACAGATATTCAGATATCAGAAAAAATACAATAATACATTTTGATGATTCTGGTTCAAACTATTTTGCATTTACAATTTTTTGATTAATTTTTTAAGATATTTTTATGGTGTGTAAAGGAAGCTAAATTGATAAAAAGTTATTCAAATCTCTTAGCATTATATATTTTAATTAATAAAATGAATTTCATGATTATTACCATACCCTTAAAAGCTTTTGTGAAAGAAAACATTAAAAATAAGACATTAAATTTCATCATTTGATACTGCTGGAAAAAAAAACCCTAAACAAAGCACAGACTAATCAACCAAAAAAACTTTCAACATTTTTTTAGCAATAAGAAATTACTTAAAAATAATTCAATTTGATCTTATTTTGACAATCAAAGCATATGATGAAAAGAATAAAATTCAATCATATACTTAATAAAAAGGTTATTAAAAGAGGTAAATTTAGCATATTTTAGTTAATCATAAAGAAAAATATAGAAAAACTAAGACTTTCAATCAATAACATCTTTAAAAAATGAAATTTAAGAAAATTCATCACTATACAAAAATCTTTACATTCTATTTAGCACAAAATAAAGTATTCATGATATATATATATCATGTAAATTTAAAAAAAATATTCAATTCAAATTTTCAATATATTATATATAAAAACTATTGTCAAGTCAAAAGAATAGTAGAATATTCTGTTTGTACTTGATAAAATCATCCTTATTTTAATGCCTTCAAATTGTCTCAACGTATAGAAAATTTTTCAGATATAAAATTTAAAAAAAAAAACCTATTAAACTAATTGTATGCATTTTAATCATTAGATATGCAAGTGTCACACAATACCATTAGTTTCCTTCATTATTCAATCTTTAAATCAAGAATATACAAAATTTTAAGAATTCAAAAATCTTCCATTAAAAATACTGTTTTTTCCAACAATATTGTTGCTCTATCTTAAAAGACATTATCCTTAACATAAACAAATTACTATTAAAACATCATTTTAATATTCATTTAAGTATTGTCATTTTTAATTGGTATATAAAATTAAATGAGTATGTCAGCAATGAGTATTTCATTACAGATTCAAAAAAAATATTGGTCAGCTTCCATATTAACTCTGTTAAATGTTTTGTTCATAATTTAAGAGATACTCTCTATATTTTTCTTCAATACAAAATCCAAAAAACTCACATTATTTAAAATCATGTTAAAAATATTTTTCAGATTTAATTTACCTCCACATATCCAGCTGGGAAAAGTCCTTTCTGTCCACGACTATTAACTCCTTCCCACCAGCCTTCACCAACATCCTTATAAAAAGAGAGATAGCATGTTATTGAAAATGCATTATTCTAGTGCAGAGTGCATTTTGAAGTCTGATATTTCATTCTGAATCTGTAAAAAATTAACTTAGATAGCAAAATATAAAAATAAAATGTCAATTTATAAATAAAATTGCTAGAACAAAATGATAAGTTTAACAATGATCTTATAAATAACTAGCTTAAGCCACACACTATTTTTAAAAATTATTTTTAAATTATATTTCATTTACTTGAAAAATAAAGAATTTCACAATATAAAACAGCTGTAACTTAATTTGATTCTGATTTAATAAAGAAAACAAAAAATAATGGTTTATATTAAAGAATCCTCCATTTTTCCAAATACAAAGAGTTCCTTATCTTAAAAACTTTTTTGGTGGAAATAATAATAATTTTAAGTTGAAATTATAATAAAATGGCATATAACTTTGATTCATCTTGATTTTTCATATTCTTATAAAAAGTAAAAGAAAAGAATAATATATACTACTTAAACAAATCATGTCATTACTTAAAAGAGAACTTATCATGGATCCCTCATTATATTTAAATGTTATATAAAAATATCAAAAAAAAAATACATTTAAAAAGATAAAATATATTGCACATGCGAACACACATCCAATTAAACATTCACCAACTTATATGTAAATTAAAACTAAATACAAAATAAAAATTTTATGCATGAAATTCCAACAATAAGATTAAGTATGCATCTTAAAAACCTTTCTTTAGACATACAGAAATAGATTATGCTTTATAATTCTTTCTAAAAAAATATTATTCTACCTAATGTTAAAATGCTTCTTATTGCATGCGAACACAACAAATGTTGCAAATCGTTTTATTTATTTGCCTTCAAGTTACCAGTCCCATTGTTTAGTTAAATTTTACATAGTTTTTCAAAAATAACCTACGAAAAAAAAATTAACTTTTGACATCTTGTAAAAATCATTTGGTACAATCTGTAATAAATATCACTAACTAAAATACTTAAAAATCATTCAGTACAAATCACATTCTTATTTTAATTAAAAGTAAATTTGTCAGTGATTATAGGTTATTGCACAATATAATTATATATAAAATTATGATTTATATAACAGTATTTTTTAGACTGAAATATATATATATATAACAGTATTTTTTTTGACTGAAATTCTATATATATATAATGCATTCATTTCCATATATAATGCCTTTCCTTTGAGTGCTCTTATTATATTTTTGTTTTCAATCTATGGCATCATGTTGTGTAGCCACTCATTAGCTAATCTGATGTAATAATTGAAGAGTTTGTTATAAGTAGGGGAGCCAGAGAGTATTGTAACAAGGGTAAATTGTAGAAAAGATACAATGTAGTTATTGTTAAAATTTCAAACCATAATTTTTGCTAAACATGATTTTTATGATGGGCCCTATTATATTAGTCCAATCAATGCTCAGCCAAAAAGAGTTGTGAGAAATGGACCATATATCCTCCATTTTAGCTAGTAAACGAGAAAATAAACATTTCATAAATTTTGGTTTAAGATAAAATAGTTCATTCTTATAAAAATGTTTTTATTTATTTACTTTGTCTATGTAATGTCCAAAAAAATTGCTTTAATTTTTTTACTAATAGCAATATTTTTTATAAATCAGCCAAAATTTCTAAAACTATATGGTGGGGCAAGTTGTAATATATTACAAATTGTAAGAGTTATCTTGATTTGTATTTAATTCCGAACTTACCCACTTTATAAAGAAGAGTGGAAATTTTTTTTTTATATACATAATAAGGAAAGAGAACAAATAGAGAAGTTTCAGAAAGTGGGGAAAAAATTAAAAGCAAAATAACAAAAGAAAATGGGCAAAGAAGTGGGCTTCGAACTAAGATTCAAAAAAAAAAATTTTTTTTATCATGAATATATATATATATTGCTTTGAGTGATGTATTAGTAATTCTGACAATATATTACAGCCTATTATGTAAACAGGTCATGAAATTTTGAGCAGTGGTCAGAGAATGAGGATGGCACCTAGATAGATACATTATTATTCCTCTTTCACTCCGCAATGGAAAAGAGGGACATTCTGTTCGAAACATATACAGTGCATGGCATGCTAAGTTCTTTTATATAGCAGTTTTTTAGTAAAATCAGTATTCAAACCACGAGCACCCTAACTCTGATGTGAAAACTTTTGAAAAAGACCACTGTTGCCCATAAATCTGAGGGGGGGGGGGATGATTTAAATGTTTAATTTACAAAAATATGGGTAAGAAAATATTTGCATAAGAACCAGTCTAATCTGCGTTAAATGCAATTCTGATGTAAATTGAATTTTATGCTGATTGGCTAAAGAATTTTGTTATTTGAGTGTATACTAATTGATATAATTTATTACCATTATACCAAAACATAATAATTACCAAATGTGTTTTGTACTTTAATTAATAAAAGAATGGTAACTAGAAAATAATTTTGAATAATGTTGTTTTTATTGTTACAACTTACCCCACATCTTTTATAGCTTGTCACATATCAGGGACAAATTATAACAACTGACAAATTTTAAACAATATTTTTGGTGATAAAATCAAAAAAAATTTTGAATGGTTTTTCTGATGTTTTTTTATGAATGAATAGCTGAAGTATAATAATAATAATAATAAGAGTTAAATCATAAATCATAAATAATAAATCAAATAAATCAAAAAATCATAAATAATAAAAAAATAAGAACTTTTTCCAAAAAATTGTTGCAACAAACCCCAGTTTCTCCTCTTCAAAATTTTGATTCAAATATTGAATACAAACACGGTTTTAATTTTCAAGATAATTATTTAAATAGCTCATTTTTCGTTAGCATATCAGAACAATCTACCCTAACTTAAAGAAGAGCACTCTCTATTTTTTCACTTTATTAGAGAAGATGAGATTTTAAGACATTCTTCAAGATATGTTTGAGTCCATTGCAGCTAGATGGTCTTCAGATGACTATCTTTTATATCCACCTAGATATCAGATGTATATCTACTTTTTGTTTTGTTTTGTTCATCCTTTGAAACTGATTCTTTTTTTTTTTTTTTTGTATATATTACATCTAAACAGTCAAATAATGAAATAATTAATCTGATTAATTGCCACATATAATAACTGAAACCAATCTTCAATTTATATTAAATAAACTATTATATTTAAGCAACATACTGGTTACAATGGTAAAGAGAGTGCAAATGAAAAAGGCTTAAGTCTGGCAGAAGCAAGGGGAAAAATAAATTCCTTAAATATATACTGAATTTGCAAATTCAGCATTATAGAAATAATTTCAATGAACGTTGACTTCAGTACTTTTAAGGATCAAAACAATTGAGAAAATTATAGCAAAGTGGTTTTAAAATATAAAGAGTTTAGAGAAAGAATAAAAATTATGATAAATATGCATATACATATAGTGTGATAAATAATTCTTCTCACAGAAGTGTGTTGGATTTTAATTCAGTCCAATTTTCATCACTTAAATCCTTTTGAGAAGGATAATATTTATATAAATGAGTACATGAGTGTATGAAAACTCAATTTTCTGGAATCCAAATCAACAAATGTATAAACTAAATGCTCTAAGTTAATAACACATAAGTTTGTGTTTTGTAAATATATTGTATGACCAGTGTTTTAGCATATATTTATAAGAACTTCATTTTCTATATATGCAAATAAAAAAATTAATATATTTATTAGATATAATAAAGAAAATTGAGAAATGACATATATTTAGCTTACATTGCTCAGAAAAAGATGTAAAAAAAGCATCTAAATATTTTAATTATTTCGTAAGTTTATTAAAGCTAGTATCTAATCTAGAAAGTTTTAAATTTAAAAACTCCAAGATTAAAAATCTTATGACTCCAAAATTTGAAGTTTCACATAGAACAACTAGATATTAAGCTTTAAATTTCAATTTCATTTTAAAATTCAACGATAAAAATATGATATGCTTTGACATATATTTAAAATCAGGATTATTATACATAATTAAAATTATGAACATAATAATTATTAAATGATACTGCTATATTTTAATATCTTCAAATATCTATAGTTAGTAAGATTATATATGCATTAGCAAATAATACATGAATAATGAGTTAAACATATTTAAATCCAGAAAGCAATGAATATGATTAAAAAGTAAAAAGATATATTGATCTAAAAATAATAATTTCAGATGTAAAGTACATATCATATATATTATTAATTTTGAAATTTAAACTCTTTTTTTTTCTATCAACAGTAATCAAAAAGAGATTCAATATAAAGTAATAAGAATTTATTTTATTTGAAAAACACTTGAAAACTTACTTGATTGGTGACAGTAAGAATTTCATTAGCAGCAATGCTCAACTCACCAGATCCAGGTTGAGCATCAAAATCATACAATGCTCTTACCTAAAATAAAGTAAAACATATAAGCTTTCGACTAACATGTTACATGCATACTTTCAACTATGGATATAATTAATTAAAATGCCTTATTTCTACATAATTTTTTAAATACCAAGTTATATTAAGTCATTATTAAATCAATATTAATAATACATTATCACTAAATATTAGGATTATTTAAATAACCATCAATAAATAAGACAAATAAAACAGGAGTTGTCACTTCAAAACTTTCTAGCATACTCTCAAATAAAATTGTTATTCCTCTATCTCTGTACAAAATTATGGACCTTGGGTTAATTTGTGAATGCCTTGTATGACATTAGAGAAATATGGTTATGGAATATAAATTTTTGGCATGAATCTATAGAATGTAATAATGAGTAATTTTAATCAATAATAATTTTTAAACATTTTTTATTATTTTTACAATAATATAAATACTGTAAAAACAGTGCTATACTATATAATACTATATTAATAAATTTTTGGTGATTATTCCCTGGCATGCAATTAATATACAAGTTCCAAAAATCAAATATGTATTTTTGACACATTTATTCCAAGTGAATGGTGCCAAATTTGATAGAGAACTTTAGTCACACATATCAAATTTCATCATTTTAAGTGATAATGTTTTTGCATTTACATGCATATGAAAGTACAAACCTATAAATAATCACTTTTGGGCAGATTTGGTTAAAAATTTCATAAGAATCTACATTCTTCATGCTAAAACTTGTGCACCGAATTTCATTTATTTAGCTCTTTATCTTTTATAGTCATTGGACTCACTTCTATTCGGACAATGGGACAAATAAACTTTAAAAGATTTTGTTCAAAATTTGATACGATCTGCAAACGTAGTATAAAGTCATAATTTCATAGTTATGTGCAGCATATGCAGCAATATCATAGACTGAAGAAAGATGATTATTTGTCACAATCTTAGATAAAAATTTTAGGACAATTACATTTTTATCTATATACAAGAACATAAAAATGAATGGACCTAAATCTATTGATCAAAACAGCAATGTCAAGAAAAATAGAATAAAAAAAATTATTTACAAAATTTGGCAGAATGTCATTTACACCTTTATTGGGCATACAACACATATATATGGTTGTTTCTCCTTCATATATCAAAAGACATCTTATGATTGTTACTGTCAATGCAAAATGCTGTAAGTTGTAAATGCAGCAATATCATACTATTGCTAAAAATCATGCACATAATAACATGGTATATAGTTGTTTTAATTGCGAACTCAAAATGCTTTTGATACTAATGTAACAATCTTGCTTTTACATATACTAAATGAGAAAATGAGTCAGCACTAAAAAAAATATTAATTTCAATATTGTTAAAAAAATTCCACGAAAAACATTTTTTGTGAATAATAAACATGAAATATGAGATTCTTTGAGGTGTCTTATTTGAACCGAGTATAGCAATAAATCATGTAGCCTTCTCTGTACAATATATCTAATCAGTCACATTGATTTCAACATATCACAAAAGGAAACTTTTATGTCCATAGGCAAGTATCCTAATTAATAAAACTAAAATAATCACTATATTGTGTATGTAGTTGCTGTCTTTTCATAAAAAGATACAGCAACAGCATTCAGTAAAAAAAAATCTTAAGATATTAATAACAAATTACATTTAGGACAAAAATTCAGACAGGGATGTTAGTTTAAGATACAAAGTCTATCAATCTAATATTCATTAAAGAAATCTGAATAATTAATTGAAAAATATCTCAACTGGATAGCATTAAAAGAACTTTAACTCATAAAAAATACCAAATAAACTTTACTGCATGACACTTAGTTTAGACGATAGTACAAAAACTTTCAAAAGACTGAAAATATCATTATGTCATATCCAGTTTGAATGATACAGATCTCTTCTTTAAAAAAATAATTTAGCTATTTTTACATTTTATGTCATATTTAGACCTAGGAATATGAGCACTCCACCTTTAAAGAGAGCTGGTTCTCATTTATAATATTTAGATAATGTAATTTACTTTCTGCACTTATCTCTTTCAGCCATTAGTACTTCTATATCTAGTAAGAATGAGGAGGATGTGAATCATTAATGACCCAGATATCAGAAAATGAAGTTATTGACCAAGAAACATGGCAGAAAGGTACTTGCTATAGCAAAAACTCAAATATTTTCATGCTTAGACTTATCTAGATTAGGCTAAATATATGACAATACAACATTAGAAATTATATCACTAGTATTGTTCTTTTAACTCGAATGTAACATTCAATTCCTTTTATTACTCTATGTAAGGTTCTATGTTTCTTTTAAAATATTGTGGTTTTTTTCCATATAAAAATTTTAGAATTTGTTAATATTTCTTTCACCCCATTATATAATAACAGTAAATTGCTCAATGTTGAGAATCTCTAAAGCTGTATTTTTTTTACAATTATGAAAAAAAAAATCCAAATCTTATGTTAATCCATAATAATTTACAAAAAAATATCACAAAATGTTTACTTTGAACTAGAACCTTTTATATCCAAACACTTTTTAAAGGGTTATTCGTATTTCCATGCACATTCTTGAAGACAAATCATTATTTTATACAAATCAAATACACGAGATGGCACAGAATGCTACAAAATTCTTGGAAGCCCTTGGACCAGGCCATTAATGGATCTATATTCTCACTAACCGTACAAATCTGATCAAATTTTAATTAGAACACATTTCGCATCTCAAAATGCAATTTACTTATTTAAATCACCCGTTTAAGAAACAAAAACAAACCCTTTAATTCGTAAGGAACAGAAAGAAAGAAAAAAGGAAGCTATTATTGTCTATATTTTGAACTACTGTACACTATCGGAGTTCATAAAAATTTCCTTTATCAATTACACGCAACATAGCTACGAAACTTTTTGTTAATAAAGTAATTCACAGTTTTTACAAGATAAGTGACAAAAATATCAATGTTTATGTCACAAAATAATAATCCAGAATTTTTCTCTGCTTTGTTAAATGAGAAAAGAAAAACATATTTTTAATAGAAAAAAATCTTAAAATTTTAATAAAAGAATTTGAAATATGCAACCAACCTGGAATGACACCGCCATGTTTACATTACATATTATGTCACCTGATAATAAATTTAATGCCAGATTGAACAAATCAGCATTGATTAATCTTTCTTCAAACTAAATTAAAACTTCAATTTTAATTTTGAAATCCATATTACAGAATTGATTTAAATATTTACTAAAGAATAAAATAAGAATCTAATATTTTTGCTATTATTAAAATGAATTATAACGCATTTTTTTTTTTTTTTTTAGAAAACTGAAACTATATAGTTTGATTCTTTTGGCAATGCTTCCAATTTTATCATTCCCGCCAGTTTCCAAGCGCTTGCTGTGGGAATATTTTTGGATGATTTTTAGTTTTTAAGTTATACTATTGGTTTTATCTCCTTTGCTAACAGCAAAATTCCTTGTGAGCTGCGGTAGTGAACAGATATTTTTATATTTCATCTCTAGAATACCATTAAAAAGGCGAATGGCTAAAGTTCACGTTTGCAACGTTGTAGTGCTTGATAATCCATCACCTTTTTTCAATCCTTTTCAATTTGAAGTAACTTTCGAATGCATAGAAGACTTGAAAGAAGGTATTTATATAAGTTTCATACTATAATCTTAATGCTACATTATTTTCTTAACTCTTGTTTATATCTACATAATTGAGAACTATTTGGTGAATTTTCAGTATTTTTAAATACATTTCTCGCACTAAAGTAATTTCTTTTATTGTAGAAATGTCCATATACTGATGTTATGGACATTTCTACGAATTATATGTTCAGTAATTCGTTGAATAACCTTATTAAAATACTTGGTATTTGGAGATACATTTTAAGAATTAATTCACTATTAAATCAATTATTTTTCACGTTCTTACGGATATACTTCTGGCTAATTTAATTTCGATAGATGTCAACCGTTTTGATTGTATCCTGTCTTGTACAATCTGTCTATTGTCTAATTCAAATATTTAAACTGAATATCTACTTATTTCTTGACATTTATATTGCATTCTTGTTAGATGAAGTATATCTTACCACATTTTATTAGTAAGGGTTTCATGTCAAATAATTTGTTATATTTTTTCATTCATACATTATATATATGGCCTTTTTTAAAAATATTTCTTGCATTGATACATGAGATACTTTTACTTTGGCTTTATATTGCTCTTAATAGTTCTTTTATTTACTGTTAATTCAGGTCAATGTTTTGCTTTTAAATATATCCATGAATTCTATATCGGGTTTCAATGAATTATAAGCAATTCACCATAATTTCGTTTATTTTTGTATAAAATGCTTTAAAATATTTTTGCTATAATATGAATTGTTATATGTATCTAAACTACAGTTATTGATAGTCGAAATATGTTTTAGAATTTTTATATTGTCTTGGTTCAGATTTTGTTTCATCATATGAACCACATATATTTCTGTATACTATTGATGTCTTTTGCATTTGTCATAATGATATAATTTCTGGAATTCCTTCCAGTTTTGCATTTGTTATTATGAATGTTTAAATTTATTACTTGTTAATTTCAGAAATTTCTTATTATTGGATCCAATAAAATAAGTAATTAAAAATGCTTAAAATTAATCTTATTTTAAATCAAAATAAGTGATCTTATATATATATATTCATTTATTTAACCATACTAGAAATATTTGTTTGAATAAATTGCATCCTGATTAGCATTTATCATATTTCTTTGTTCTATTAATTTTATTATATGATTTATAAGCACATTTATTTTCAATACTAAGTATGAAATACAAGTTATATGTTTGTGGGGAAGGACACATTCTGTTTTTCAATTGTTACATTATCTTTTTAAATAATTTTATATTTTTCTTTACAAATAAATCATAGACTTTAATTATCAAAAGCAATAGATTAAGAAGTAAACTTCTGTAACTTTTTATTTTCTATATTTTTATAAAATTTACTGCTAGTGGTAATTTTGTTATTCTTGACAAATTTTAGAATTATTTGGTGACTTTTGAATATGTAATATATATATATATATTCTATTTGATCTATTATTCTTCCAAAAATATATCTATACTGTATATTTTTAGAAGAGGAAATATTGGATCATATTCAGAATATTTGACATAAATATATTACATTGATCCTTATTATTTTAGTTATTTCTGACTGCAAAATTAACAAGTTTATATCATGATTATCTCTTTTGTGTGTGTGTGTGTGTGCATAGTTACCTAAAAGCTTGTTAATTAAAATATATTTTCAAATATTTGAATGGGGGGGGGAAGGAGGAAACTGATTTTTGATTTTAAAGAATGATTTATTCATTTATCTATTAAATTCTTTGAGATAGGGTCATAATTATGCACAAAAATTGGTTTTCCTATTGTCTCTTGTGGTATAATATCTGAGAATTATATTGAGAATGTGGGCCTTGAATAAAATCCTATATTTAGCTGAAGCTGTGTATATACATCAGGATTTAATCTTTTTTGCCTGAGTAATCAATTAAATTTTTCAAACTGAGATTAATAGTTAAGATAAATTTTAACATATTCTTGTTTAACTTTTTTTGTAATTATTTATTGATAAAATGAATATTTAACATGTAATGATAAATATTTCTCAACAGAGCAACATTTCATGTATTGGATTATTGCCTTTTTTTTTTTTTTTCTTTTTTTGAGTTATGAGTATTATAAATGATGTAATAGTTTGGAATCTTTCTTTCCCATTTCTGTTGAAAGTTAGCATATTTACTACTCAAGTTAAATATTTAGTAAAAACTTTGTTAATTATATAAATATGTATTTTTAATTTCATTTCGTATTCATTTGTTTTAATATTTGTATTTACAGTTTAGTTTTATATATTCTTTCCTTCATACATAAAATCTTTCATTTGTTAAGTGCCTTTCCTAGAATGGCTTAGTTATATACTTAAAATATTCTAGGAATAACTGTTAAAAAGTAAATGCTTTTTATGAAAGTCATTGACCCAAGACAAGATTTCTTGGGAAAATGCCAAGTACTTCATCTGTCTTAATTGTGTTTGACATTGCTACTTGTAATTTTAGAATACTACCATTAGTTTTCAAGAAGGAAGAGAGAAGATGTTTAAATGTTAACAATATCACAGTGACAAAGTATAGGAGCATATAATTTTTTTTATGAATCATTGCTGCTGCAGTTGGTCGCAATATGCTAATACATTTATGAATATAAAGACTTCTTTCACTTGGATCAGAAAGTTATATCTATTGTAAACTGATATTTTATTATATGGCTAACAAAATTACTTTTTTTCAGATCTGGAATGGAAAATAATTTATGTTGGTTCTGCAGAAAGTGAAGATCATGATCAAGTATTAGACAGTGTCTTTGTGGGGCCTGTACCTGAAGGGCGGCATATGTTTGTATTCCAGGTAATTTTGGTTCAAAAAGAGAAAGATCATGAACTCTCCTTTCTACGGCTTTTTGCTTTTAGTCCCATTTTCTCTTTTTATTGTAGAATAGTATAATCATCATTAAACCAATAAATAAATATAAAAAAAACTAAAATAAATATGTGAAATCACATACTCAAAGCTAGTTAAAAGATAGTGATTTTAATTCTATGAATGATTTTTGTTTAATAAATGATATTTTTTCCTAACTTTTCAGTATCATCTGTTTTTCTGTAAGAATTTCAGTTATGACCTACAAAATAATTTTTGGGATTATTTTTTAAAATAATTTTAATATTTAATTTTCAATCATATCCCACAATGTATAATTTGTAGATCAATATAAAAATTATTTAATGAAACCTTTTTTTGTTTAGTTCTTATATATAGTATTTATTTTAATCTTTATTAGTTCAGCTAATTTTAAATTTTTGTATAATTCCTATGTATTTTATTCTTAAACAATAAAATTAATAAGAAGGCAATTAGCCTTTAAAAAAAATTATTTTATATAATTTTACCAAAAGAAATCTTCAGCAAGGATATTGTTGTATGCTGAATACAATATCACTTTTAATAAAGCAATTGTCCATTTTTCTTCTTAAGGCTGATCCACCTGATCCCACAAAAATCCCAGTTCAAGATGCTGTAGGTGTCACCGTAGTACTCTTAACTTGTTCATACAGATCTAAAGAGTTTATCAGAGTCGGATATTATGTGAACAATGAATATGTTGATCCAGAAATGAGAGAGAATCCACCAGCAATACCTCAGTTTGATAAGGTTTGTATTTATTTGTTATCCCCCCACCACCACCATCCCACTACTTTACTGTGTACCTAACACAATTGATATTGGTTTCCTATCTCTTCTTTGTTTTTTTCCCTCCAATTTTTTGTTAACTCTAATAAAAAAAAAGAATGTTAGATTGGTTAAGATTTTAATGATTCCACTTCATTACTTTGAAATGTTGGTGTGTGACTACATATATCATTAGTACATGCCAAATTTGTGATGAGATATATAATTGAAATGGATTATTCCTTTCATTTAGGTTGTATTAGATAAGAAATAGATGTCTTAACATTTTGAAAAGGTTCATGAAGCTCATTAGAAATTACTAGCCAACTAAGATTATGAAAGCATTTGTTTTCAGAGGTGCTATTAGACTGAATATATAAAAATTCCTAATTTTCTAAGTTCTGAAATGAACTAGTTTCTAATCACTTGAACTCCAATTTCACTTTACCCTCCGAGTCATGCAGCTTCAATTTTCTTGCAGAGAGTCTTTAACTTGTGCCAAAGTAAATGTGCTTAAGTATATTAAATTGAAACACTTCAGCAGGTCCTTTCTGGAATTATATAGAAATGTTCGAATGATTTGTTACCATTTGATCATAAATAATAAGACTAATTTCTATGTTTATAGATTCTGCTGCTCATGTGAAACAATGCAGTACTTATTTCAAATAATAAATTTGTCCCATGGACTAGTTTTATTTGATAACTTTATCCTGCAGTGTATTCTCACTTAGGGAATAGAGCAGTTACATATACAGAAAACACACAAATCTGAATCTATCCTTTAAAATGCTGACCTAAATTAAAGTTATCACATTTCTATATGTAGGTAGTGACATTACACCTGTTACTGGCAAAAAACCACACATATGCATTAGTTTCATCACAAAACAGTATTCTCTTTTTAGGAATGTTCTTAATTGGAAATATAAAGTTATTCTGTTTTAATATCTTTTGGATAATTTCTGTGATTTATAATAAATATAGTTTAAAGATAAATAATATATAGTTTTTGTCTTTGAAATCTTGTACATTAATTAGAAGTATGCAATAATTGTTTCTGTCCTTATTCTTCCAGTTACAAAGAAATATTTTGGCAACATCTCCAAGAGTGACAAGATTCAAAATTGATTGGGATGATAATGCTGGTGTTGATAGCTTGCAAGCTCCTTCCACATCAGAAAAACAAAGAGAAAATAATGATGATAGTAATGGACCTTTAAAGCAGTTGTTTCAAGAAAGTAATCATAGTATGGAGATGGAAGTTATGTGAATTTGCTTGTGTGTGAAATGTTTATATTTATAATTCATATTTTTTGGTTTCAAATAATTGTAGATGATTTAGATATGAATTTGTATTTTAACTTCTAATGTATATATTTAATAAACACTTGCCTTGTAAGATTTGTCTTTCTTTGAAAGAAACATTTTCTTGCTGCATATAAAAGGAAAAGAAATTTAAATTAATACATTATTGGCACTAATTTATTGCAAAAGTTAATTGCTTTTAATAGCTGTTTAAAATTTTTTGTTGATTTGGAACACTTTTGGTGGGAAGAAAGTACATTTGTAAAAATGGATTGTAAATTTAGCATTAAAATAGCATGTAGTACATTGTTACTCTGCATAGGAAAATGCTTCCCCATAACAAATTTGTTTTTAATGATATGTTTAAGCCCTTTGGGATGGGCACAAGTAAAAAGATGTGCACACACTGGATGGGATTAGAGAAATGCCAACTGGTAGCTGGAGTATTTTCTCCTACTGTGCTTAATGCACATTGTGTTTCTTAAAAATGTGTATAATTATTTGTAAAAAGTATCCTTTAAATAGAAATGAAGCAATTTTTAAATATGTAACAATTTGATATATTTTCAAGATGATTAAAGAATTAATTAAAATACTTAATATTTAATACTTAAAAAAATTGTATAGTTATGATTGGTAGTATTTAAACTGAAGCTAGATTATTGGTGCAAAATATGAAACATAAGTAAAAGTAAATATTTACAATTTAAGTTTTAAAATACTTCCTAGAAATTATAATAATTAATGCTTCAAAGCCTTGAAAAATCTCAAATGCTGATCAGCATAGAGAACAACTTTCAAAATTCATTTTCATTGGCGGTGTCTTTTCTTTATTATTATTATTATTTATTTATTTATTCTTAAGCTATCTATGAATCTTCTAAGTTTTTAATAATTTATTTTGCCGTAAATAATTTAATATTTTGTTACTGTCTGGAGGAAATTCCATAGATTGAGCATTCATAAATTGATTGCCCACATCCCTGGGGAAAAAAACTGGTCTTATAGCTATGGGTACATAAATGAAACTGAAAATAAAATCTTGATATGCAATGTTTTAAGGTAAAGGAAATAACTCAGATTTTTTAAAAATTCAGCCGCCCCCCCTTTTTTTTACTGAACTTATCCAAATGACTTTATATGGTCATATTTCTACCAATTTTAAACAATATTAGAATAAAAGTGTTCATAATTTACGGACTGCTTGTTTATGTAAGGTCTCCAGATTTAACATAATGATTAACATGTTAAGTATCATGTCAGTCATCAGTGACTGATACTGAACTTTTCATTCAGACTGTCAGTCACTGGTGACTAGGGATATGCCATTTTTTCGGTATATCGAAAAGAATCAATATTTTGGAAATGTCATTTTTTTTAATATCAATTTATGAAAAAAAAGTTGATATGACGATAAATTGTGGCATATTGTAAACCAATGAGTCGATGCACAGTTAATTTTTATTTTGGTTAGATATTTATTTATTGAAACTTTTATCATTGTTGTATTTGTAATTGTTAGTCGAGTTTTTACAATTGTATGTTATAATTTTGCATTGACCTTCTAAAATACATTTTGATTTGGTCATCTTCTAAGAAACCAGCTCGAAATCATGTTTTAAAATGAAATAAAACATTAATCATGTTTTGAAGGAATAAATTTGTTCAACATTCACATATTTTTTATTCAAATGTGTGTGTTTCATTTTATGTAAAGTTTGTAGTACAACGAAGTAGTTTGCATCATCAAACTGCACTGACACACACTTCTCGCTAATGAAGTCAAAATTCTATAAGTTAGTGATTAGTTCTTATTCTAAAATGTCATCGAAATTGTATCAAGCTTCTAAATTTGCAGTTTTTATGGATTTCTTGTTTAGTTTAAAGTATTCAAGATCGTTTGAGAGTAAATAAGATTTTTTTTCCCTGGAAATATTTTTTATAATTCATTAAAAAGTTTAATTTAAAATTTCCTTTATATAATTATAGTTATTACCTAATAAGTTTGATATACATAGCAAAATACATTTCACTTTTTTATACTAAATTCAGTTGATTTTTTTAATTCAAATATTTATATATAAATTTTAATGCTTAAACATTAGAAGATTTAAATTATATTATTTTTATTATTTGGAATCATTTACAAATATTTTTGAAATTTTATTTGTTGACTTGTTAGTAATGATAAATTCAAGATGGCCACAAAAATAGAAAAATATTCTTAAGGAATTAAAGTTGCAAATTTATTTGCAACTTGATGATGGAATTTTAGATAGGATCAAACTTTCGATGCACATAGAAATCTCGTAGATTTTACTATCGAAAGCGGGACTGAATTATATTTTTAAATCTCCTTTTTAATTCATTTTCTTTTTTAGAAAATGTGTTTTTAAATTTTCAAGAATATGTAATTTTTTCAAATTTTGAAAAATATTGCTTTATTTCTGTTTTGTAGTATACTATTAATTTTTATTTTTTAATTTATGATAGCGTCATATCGGTTCAACCGTCATTTGATAATCATCGAAATTTTTACACTCATCAATCTTGATCTTGTCTTCCATGCCAATTGAACGTTTGATATATCAAATTACCGATACTCATCGTACTTTTGATACTAATCGAATTTTCGATAGTGGTGGAACTTTTGATTTGAAAACTCGTGCTAACGAGAATAATACTGGTAATATATAGCGACTGAATTCAGATGCACTGCTCTGGAAGCACTTTGAGAAGGGGCATGTGTATTGTAGCACTGATAGGCTTTTATTACAATATTTGTGATTATATATGAATAGAATATGTGTTTTGATGTGCGAATGTTTTTCTTTTTCTCTGCTTCATTTCTATTTCATTAAATTATATCGTTTTAAAATTTTGATAAAAATTATTTTTAGAAGCAAATCGGTTCTCTTGTTATTTGTCTTGTCACTATCTAAATTTTGATACTCATGCATCGTGAATGAAACTTATATAAAATATATTAAAGGTTCGATAAATATCTATCGAACCTTTAATATATCGAATTTCCGATATTTATTAAACTATCTATGCTTATCAAATTTTCGGTACTTGTTGAATTTATGATGATTGCCGAATTCCAATGCCGATCGAACATTCGTACTGTCGGAAATAAGTCTTCCGATTGGATTCGTAATCATCGCTTTGGAAGCACTTCAGGAAATGTTATGTTCATGAATTGATAGAATTTTATTACTTAGATTTATTTCAGACTAGCCGCCTTTGGCGACCTCCCGGTTCGCCAGTATTACCGGTCGCTACAATTTTCAATTAAATATTTTAAGTAACTGGTCTCTTAATAGATACTCGAACAAAACATTTTTAATCTTCAAATTTTGATAGTCATACCAAACTTATACTGTTTATATCGGTTCGTTCAATTTATATATATTTTGCTAATTTGTTGTCATTTCCGGTAAAACTTCAACTTTAATTTAAAGTGGAAATGATGAAATTTCAATTAATATAAAGATATTTTTTAATAAAACTAAGCGTTTTATTTTATTTATCATCTTTATTGTTATTTATTTATTATTATTATTATTGAATATGAGTATTGCAAACAGAATCGCTCGGTATATAAGTCTTATGTGAACTACAAAATATTTTTCATAATTTATGTAATATCTCAAAGAATAATTCAACAAAAATTTCTCAGATTCAGCATACAATTCAGTTTTTAGTTTTGCTTTCAAAAGGATTGAAATGAAATCAATAATAATATTTTGTTAATATAAATATAATATAAATTATGAAGTCTGAATTTAATGCGGTAAGGTATCATATTCTGAGAAATATTCTGGACACACCAAATTTTAAATAAATGAATGAATGTTTCTATTTTCCACGCTCAACTAAGACTTATTTATGAAGTTTTGAATGTTAAAAATTTAGAAAAACTCAACATTTTCATAATCTTAGGCCAATTAATCTTGAAAAACCTGAGTGCTGATTGGCGTATTTTCTTTGAAACGATCGATGGAAAATCTAAAATTATCCTTTTTTTATTGAATAGTGATATTCAAATCTTCATAAATCAGTCAGTTTAAGTTATTTGAAATTAACTCTTAAAAGTCAGTGATTTAGTTGATTGGAAATTAACTCTATGACCACCATAAAATCTGTGCTTTCTCTTGTGGTGTATGCATTCTCCTTAATATCCGATCGAATAAAACATCACATACAAAAGTACTACATAGAACAAACACATCAAAAGTAAACATAACATTTCAATAGTTGCCAAAAACAAAAGAGAGAAAAATGCAATTAATAAGCAGACGATATTTAGAAAAGTACAGATATTTAGACTGGAAAATGAAATTATCTGAAATTAAAAACACGCGCAGACGATATTTACAAAAGTACAGATATTTAGACTGGAAAATGAAATTATCTGAAATTAAAAACACGCGCAGACGATATTTACAAAAGTAAAAATATTCAAACCTGAAAAGGAAAATATGTGAGTTATTCCATGAATAAATGCCATAAGTTTGTTTACATCTTCATTATTTTATGAGTCATTAAATATCAAAATGGATCCGGGACTGAATAAACACCCTGTATAGAGAGTGTAAAAGATCATAAAATAATTTTTCTTGAATTTGTTTTTTAGAAAAAATAATATTTCATATTTGTTTCATTTCCTACAGACACTTGCCGAAAATTATATTTTTGCAGATTTAATTTCCAAAAAGATTTAATTTATTTTCAGTTAGAGCTTTAATCAATGTGATAGCAACACTTTGAAAAAAGCTATTTTTTTCTCATGAATGCGAAACGTGCTTAATCCTCATTTTTATTTTTGACGAAAAAAATTATTGAAAAACATAGTTAAAATATTTATTTAAAAATTCATTAAAAATAGAAATTTAATTTTAAGATTAAAACAGTAGTATCATTTAAAAGATAAATTTTTTATCTTTAACTTCATGTAAAAATCTTTTTTGTGCGGTAATATTTTCGGCAGTTATAGCAGAAACACGTCAAAATTTCGCTTAATTTTTAAATAAATAAAATTCTAGTTAAAAATTCGAAAAAATAACCCCCAGGTGCACATTCCCGGCCTCCAAGGTATACACGTGCCAAATTTGGTAGCGGTAGGTTGAATGGCCTGGCCTGTAGAGCGGCAACACGCACACATTGAGCTTTATTATAAGTATATATTGAATATGTGTTGCGATGTTTAGATTTTTTCTACCATTAATTTAATATATGCTTTATAAATTTTCAAAAATACATTGTTTGTCATAATTTCTTACTTCTAAAAATACTTTATATATATTGTATATATCTATACTTATATAAAGCTCAATGTGTGTGTGTGTGTTGGCGCTCTACAGGCCAGACCGTTTGACCTACAGCTACCAAATTTGGCGCATGCATACCTTGGAGGTCAGGAATGTGCACCTAGGGTCCCTTTTTTTGAATTTTTAATTAGAATTTTAATTATTAATTAAGAACTAACTTTCCCGCGAAAAAATCTTTTCATTTCTCCACTGGCAAGTGAGTAAGGCGTTAGTTTTCCCCCCCCACGCTAAAGAGGATAGGCTTAAGAAATTTTCAGCAGATTATTTCAAAGGATTCTGTTTATTTTCTTAATGCTTGATGCATTTAAAATTAAACATTGTTAAGTAATCAATCTTTCAGATTCATTCTGAAGTACTTTTGAATAAGAATAAAAGAAATTTAAAAAAATTCTAATCTGCATAGTGTTACCCCAACTAGAGTAGAAAATTCATGCATTTGCGTTACCATAATTGGCGTTGAAAGACAATTATTTTCAACAGATACGGACATGGTTTCGAAGGTTTAATAAGTTTTCGACATATTATTTCAAACGATTCTGTTTATTTTTTTTTTAGTGTTTGATGCATTTAAAACTAAACTGTTAATTAATCGATCTGTTCATGATGAATTTGAGAAAATTTTGTTGGAAACTTCTTGAGATATTATATAAATTAAGAAAAATATTCTTTAGTGCCCATAAAGTTTAAATAATCAGCGACTCTGTTTTCAGTACTCATATTTAATAAAAAAATGTTTCGTTTCAGTAAAAAAAATATTATATTTATTGCAGTTTAATCATTTCCAATTTAATTTAAAGCATAAATTCTACGGGAGCTAACAGAAAATTAGAGAGATACATATTATGGCTGAAGGCCTTTACAATATAATGAGTGAATTATATGACTATTAAAATTTGAAGTTTTAAAACATTTTAATGAAGAAGCAATTAAAATGGGAGTTCTATAATGTATTTAATTATTAAAATTTTAACGTGCATTAAGATTGGCGAACCGGCTGGTCGCCAAAGGCGGCTAATAATATAATAAATGTATGTTTATTAATTTATTTTGCACTACACTTATGGTAAAGATTATTTTTAGTAATAGATTGATTTATCCTTCATTTGATAACTATTTTTATTTTGATGTTTATCGAATTGATTGAACGTTCAATGCTGACCGAACTTTCAAGATCACACAGAAAATCAACCTGGCAACATTTCTGTTCTCATTTCAGCAATATGGCATTGAAACTTGTATGCTGATAAAATACACAACGTTATTGAGAATACATAGTGGTAGAATAATAAATGCTTTTTCTTAGACAAATTACATAATTAAATAGTATAGTGCAATGTTTTTTTTTTTTGCCACAATTTAAATGTTTTTTTTTTTCTCATTTCAATTATTCAGTCTTTCGAATTTTACAAAAAGATGTCCCCCATTTAAATTATTTAAAATGGTTTTAGTATGGTATTTTTAAGATATTTTTATTTTAAATCTTTTATGACTCCATTAAATATGTACGATATTTTAAAATATTTTATTTTCAATATCTTACATATTACTTTATTATATTATCTATAAAATAAAAAGCGTATTCTTATTATATATAATAAGCATATATTCTTAAGAAGCATATAAATATTTTTTATTTTTCTAGTTTTCGATTTTCACAATATATTTAAATGTTGATAGAATAACTGGAACTGCTATTAGTTTTCAGAAACATAAGCGTTTTGTTCGGATTTTGATTATGTTTTCGATGAGTTTGCACAAATGATGTATATGGAAATATTTATTATTATTATTTTTTATTTATTTATCTAACTCTTCTAATTGCTTCAGAATTGAAAGCTTTATCTAAAATTTTTAACGTATTACAATATACTTCCATATACTTAAATCCAAGTAATCTTAACGCAATTTTATGTAGATTTATTTCTATTTATTAGCATATCAAAAAAAATCGAATATCACATGCTAACCGGAAAGGAGGGCAAAATTGGTATGGCATTTAGCATGTCGTTTAAGCTAACATGATTAATTAAAAATTGTAATAAAAAACATGATGCCTCAAACCTTACTGCAGAATAAATATTGAAATAGCATTTGTGAGTTGTGCTCTAATCAGGTATGGAAAAGCTTGTAAATTATATTTAAATCATTACCTACATTATGTCATTTTTAGCTTGCTACAGAACGAAATTTTATCGTAATGTGATAAAACTGCTTGCGCAGGGTACCAAAAAAAATGCATAGAGATTCCAAAAAAATGATTTGAGGAAACAAGAGCCTTGCAAAATAAATGCTTACTCTAAACTTAAAAGTGCTTGAAGATGTAGCAACTACTGATGTTGAACAATTGAGTGAAACTATCGCATGAGTATGTAGTTTCATTTTAGTAAAGTAGTTGTATTAATAACACAATGATGTAATTTGTGTTATAGAAAGCTTCATAATTTATGTTTACATTTTTAGTTAGGTTTGATGTTCTTGGTCCACATGCGAATAGACTGGTTAGGATTTCACACGTGCAAGGCCAAGAAAAATGAGCATGTTTAGGCAACATGAATTCATATTCAGTAAAGCAAGAGCCCTTATGTTTTAATCCTTTGTCCTTGAAAGATGACTCTCATTCACCACATGATTTAATGCCGCAATTCGAGCGGTGACTCTCGCTCACCACTTTGGTGCGGAAATTCGATGCACGGCGAAAGCTATTGTTCCTTTTTTTAAAACTCAGCAAACATTTGAAATATCGCGTATAGGTTTAAAGATTATTAAAGTGTGTGATTACAAAAGTTTTATACGCTAAATTGTGTGTGTAATCATTTTAAATTTGAGGTAAGAAATTCAAATCGCTACATAACGTTTCGAGTTGTTGGTTCGTCCTCGCGAAAACTGCCTCGAGGGCAAAGAGTTAACTTCCATATACAAATAAATGCCAGATTTCATCACTGTGTGATTCCAATAATTTCTACTGCATTATATTCAGAGGATCAAGTTTTCAACTGTCCACTTTTTGAAGACATGTTGCAGTCTTAGTTTCTGATCTCAAGGATTAATGTTCGAGTCTGGACTCCATATAAAACTCATCTTGCAGTCAGCCCTGGTGAATGCGTCCCAAATCTATCTAATGTCCAATGTTATTGTTGCGCTGATTTCAGAACAACAATAGGAAATGTCATCTGGTATAATTCAAAATTATGACATCTGTCTCCAAATAGTCGTCATGTAGATTCAAACTAGAAAATTAATCAAATTTAATTCTTCAGAACATCTTTCGGAATTTAGCTATGTTAATTTTTAGCTTTGTGGTTGCTAGAAACCAATGACCTAATGGGATGGGAGTGTAAAAAATAATAGCTCAAAATAAAAACATAAGGTGCAAATTGTTGCAAAAATTAAATGTACATAGAAATATATTTGTAAAATTTTCTCTAAGAATTCATCCTTTACAAAGTTACTTGCAACGGAATTTTTGCTCATAGACACAATATCAAAAAAACTCTTAAGGATGTCCAATCGAATTCATAGTCGCAAAAGAAGCCTTCTGCTCAATTTCAGGAAAATTCCTTTTATCCCCCTGGTCTTAAAGCTTTTAAGAATAAAGATAATGAGAAATAAGCAGGTACAAAAATTACATAGAGAATCAAGCCCAAATTAATCATGCTTTTTTTCTATACGGAGATAAAAGAGGATTCTCCCTCCCCCTCCCCCCTCTACTAGAATTGGAGAATCATGATTTATAAACAACATGCTTTATAAACACATAATAATATACCATTTTGGTCTCAAGGATTATTTAGGATGCACTATATCCAAGTGTATTTTTTTCTAAATCTGAATCGGTGACCGTCGTTACTATAGCGAGAAATCGGGACGAACTTGTCACTTGTTGAATCCTTGAATTACAGGAGAAAATATAAGGAGATTATAAATAATTGCCGTAACTTTGCAAGCCTGTTAAAATTATCGAATTCTATTATAATTTGACTGGTTCATATACATATGACAAGGCATATAATCAACCTTTAAGTAGTTTTTGTCTAAAACATGAGAAGCTACAAATTTGGTGAGAAGACCGTATACCTGATCCCGTTGTTATTATTATTTTTTGAGATATGCAGGATGCAGATTTTTGAATAATCATAAAATTTATATCATCTTTGAGGTATAGTGTCCTACGTTCGATAAAAATATACAAGCGCAGTGTAGAATTATAAATATGGCTTTCTTTTTTTATTTCTTCAGTTATATATTTCACAATTTAGTTTAATTATATTCATGGACCTATTCTTAGGTGCAAGTTTTTTGCTGCATAACACACCATTGTATTTATCAGTTAAGTGAATCAAGCTGTAAGATAATAAATTTTTTTAGACCCAACGCTTTTGATACATATTCCGTTCCAATTTTCATCATAGTTATTAAAGATTTGCATTAAGAAGTTTTATGTTTTTGAGACCAATTCATTTCATCCCATCAGGCAAGCACCTCGTTTCCAATTTTGATTCTAATTAAAGAATTATTTGCTTACTTGTCTATTGTTTGTTTAGTTTAGTTATGTTAACGTCCCGCTTTAAAGCAACACTACGGCTATTTGGGGACGGACCTCGTAACTTTGAACAGCGGTCAGATGACGAGGACGACACCTGAGCCGACACTCCTCTCACCATATCACATCACACCAGTGGGAGGACGTTTGGCTTGGACAGATTTAACGTGCACCAGACCCGCTTACACGACGGTTCTTGAGTGGAATCGGGTCTCGAACCTGCAACCCTCAGGTTCAGGAGCCAAGACCTTACCACCAGGTCACCGCGGTTCATTTGCTTATTATCAAACATTAAGCAAAACATATGAACTATTTCTAAGAATCTACAGCTTTTATTTAAAAAAAATTACAACAGTTTTGCTGCTAAAATAACTTTGATATGAAAAATCATGAGGTGCTCGGCTCGGAGGTTCAGACTTCGGAAACGTATTTGTGGAAAGTTCTATACTGGAAATCCTACGTATAATTTTATCTGTAATAATACTCCGTTGTCAAGAATCTATAAGTTGATTTGACTATTGTGGTACTGACCAAATTTCATCCTCATAGTCTAAACATAGCTCAAAATTACGAAGTCTTTCTTCTTTAATTTTGGAATCTATTTTGTGATATTCAAATTTAGTAAATAATACATTCAAACGTAAATAATCTCTTTCTCCCGACCTGCAGTCGTTTCTTAGACGAATCCATTCTTACTTTGAAATAAGCTCTTAAATTTGTGTTACAAATAAAAAGACCAGAAAGTAATGTTCAAACCAATACCTCCTAAAGTACTCCTTTGTACTTTAGGAGGTGTTGTTGAAACTCGTATGTTTTTTCAAAATGTTATTTTTATTATTATTATTTTTGGTTCTCGAATCCAAGTAGTATGTGCATACATTATTCTAGGGATGATGAATATTTTACGAGTGGTTATTACGTAACCAACATCAAAAGTCACAAATACTTTTCAAAGAGGGGTGTAATTCAAGTAACAATCGATACGATTTGTGAATGGGTTGCAAAGTGAACGAACCGGTTATTCTTGGAATTATCGTACCATTGAATTGCATATCACTGAAATTTATGGGAGCGGTGACTTCACTGGAAAATGTGAAGTTACCGCTCCACTTCATGGGAGTGACCTTGACTCTCCAATATTCGCATTTGGCGATGCACTGTTTCATAAAGATAATTTTTAATTGCTTGTGACATGACTGCATATATTCTGCTTACTGCTGGCGCCATCTATTTGTAGAATATAGAACTAAAGTAAACACTTTAAAGAAATGACATATATTTTTAATTAAAATTTTTCAGAAAATGGTTTACTCCAATAAAGAAATTAAATCAATAGTTTTGAAAAAAATCAAATTTAAGAAGTAAGCTGAAATAGATAAATTAAATCAATCATACGTTACTTAAATTGGTAAATTAAGTATTAATTAGAATGAATAAATTTTATATTTAATATTAATTAATAATTTTTAATAAATACTATGATTGAAAAAACAGATATTTGGAATATTATTTAAAAATAACAATAGCAAAATTATTTGTTATTAAAAACATCGTGGATTATACATCTCTACATTATTCTAATGCGACAAAGAAACGAACCATAATTAAGTTATTAAATTATTTTCGAAGTCGTCTGTAGTGGCAACACCTTAGACCGCACGACATTTGTTTGAAAATATAAACATATTTTGGTCAACACGTGCATTTGAAGCAATTGGGACTTCTAATTATGAGCATTTTGACGTTTTACGGTAGTAATTACTTTCGTCAGAGGCTGATTTTATCCACCATTAGTGGAAAACCGATTCAAATAAAAAATATACGAGATACTTCTGATGAACCTGGTATAAATGGTAATTTTTTTTTATTGCTCTTTAAAACGATTCATTTTATATTAAACATTTTATAGAATAATTGTATATAGAATAATTATATATATATATATATATATATATATAGAATGTTTGCTAACCTCCTTTTGTTTCAAATTTAGATTATGAGCACAGTTTTTTGAAGTTGTTAGACATAATTACCGATGGTTCAGTGATTGTTGTTAATGAAACAGGTACGTTCAATATATTAATTTCCATATTATATAAACTGATGGTACTGCTTTTTATCGTAAGATATAATTGTATATTTCGGCTGAATATTTTATTACAATTTCTTAAATAATATTTGATAAAACATTTAATTTTCGTCTAGGCAGAATAAATTATAAAAACTAAAAATTGCTGTTAAAAATTATAATGCTTCTCAGTTTCTGAAATTTTTAAAAATATGCTCAAAGTATTTTTTTTATGTTAAATAGAAAGATATAATGTGTGTCATTTTATTAAATATCTGTGTAATATAGTTTAAAATTACAATGAAAGGTGCTGTTAATGCTAATCAATGAATATATTATGTTGAGTTCTGCTTTAAAAAAACATAGAAGAATTGTTTAAAAGTATATAAAATTATTTATATAATTCGATATCTTTGATTTAATCTGCAACGTCAAATAACGATTGTTCGTTCATATATTTTGATGAATTATGTTTATTTTGTATTCATTTTTTTTTCTTTTTACCTGACAATTGCTTTGATAATTTTTTATAGAAACAATGTTATTATTTAACAATATATCGTACATAATAAAAATATTGGGCAATTTTCTGTTTGGGAGATAATAAACAAAATATATATCAAATATATAAATTTTATGGGGTGCAGTGTATCAAATATTATACTTTCACTTTGATAATATACCATTATTGTGTCTATTCTAGCTGTGCTTTACTACTAAGTTCAAACTTGATCGTAACTGCTTTATTAATTAAAGTGATGAACATAATGATAAAGAATTTTTTAAGGACGAAAATTTAAAAATACTGATTAATTGTTTTCTTACAATGCTATTCTAAGTATGTAGTTTATGATTATTCTAAAAGAGAAAGGCTAATTACTATATTTATTCTTTTTCTGTTCTTGTGTGGGAGCCATGAAAAATGTGATCAAAAAATCTTTTTTTATATCTTTTTAATTAATTTTAAAACCTTTGAGGATTGGGATGATAATAATAACTTTTGCTTTTAGAACAGTTGCTAAATCATTTTCATGATGTCTTTATTATAATATTAACTCCTCTTGGCAACTCTCTAATTCACCAGGCTTAATGGTCGCTAAAATATTTAATTAAATATTTGAAAATATTTAATGGAATATTTAATTAAATATTTTAAACATGCTCTTAGTGGTTTCTTAAATGGCATGTAAAAAATGGACACACTTTGTTACTTCTAACCTTTTATCAATGTAACCTAATTTCAAACCTATAATAATGTAAAATTTGGCATTTTCTTCATGTTAGTAATATTTTAAATATGAATTAATATTTTTTACAGATTAGGAATAATTTATCGGAATTTAGAAATATCTATCACTTTTCAGATTTTTTTTTGTTGCCATAATTCTTTGTGTTAAGAACAGGATAGTAATTTGACTGTTAAATAAAAGTGAAAAAATATTTGCAACTTTGTTATGCCCTTTATCAATAACTTTGATTTTAATCCTGAATTCTTATGTGTTATTGCTCTTGACAGTGTTTAATATTCAATAGGAATTTTTGTGTTCCTTGTCAGAAAATATACTTAACATGTTTTTAAAAATATATAAAAAAATATTTATATGGCAAAAGATTGGTATTATTGAAAAGATGTATATATATTTTTGAATTTTAAGATGATATAAAAGTCATTTTCATGCTGTAATGTTTTTGAAAGCTATTGTGGGAAAATACTGAAATTTTGCTTCATTTTTAATTAATTAAAATTTTATATAAAAAATGGAAAGAAAAAATTGCTTCGAAATGCATATCCCACCCTCCAAAATATACTATATTTGTCAAATTTGTAGCTAGAATTCTTGTGTTCCTTAACCAAATCTAGGTCAAATGGCCTACCATGCAGAGTACCAGCTCACATACCCAAACATAAATTTATCTGTATATGAAGAAAGATTATATATTTGTCATTTTTGGCAATCGATTGATTCTTCAGGATTATCGGCAGTATTTACTTTTAAGCAAATTCTGTAATCAGAAAATATTTTTAACCATCAAAATGTTACAGACAGCAATACTGAGTTATTTTAATAGCCATACATCTGTTCTGTTAATTTTGCATATGAATCATCCTAATTGTCAAGTCTCATGATATTGCAGTGCTAATAAAAACATAACTTTCAGAATATTCAATCTTCTATTTTCAAAGTTAATTAATAGCAAAAACAATTATTAAACCTCTTTAGCGATGTCTGCATTATGAAAAGCTCTTTGTATTTGTATACTCATGTTATGGTGATTTACAGCAAAGCGTATTTCTTAATGTTGTCATTATAAAAAACAGAAATTTATTTTAATTGAAGATATTTTTTGAAAGTTTATTTCTGTTATTTAGGTACTGTTGTAAAATATAAACCTGGTTTATTGCTCGGAGGTAAACAGCAACATGATTGTTGCATTGGAAGAGCTATTGGCTATTACTTGGAGGCTTTATTGTGTCTTGCTCCTTTCTGCAAGAAACCTCTTCATATTACTTTGAAAGGAGTGACTAATGACAGCATTGATCCTTCAGTAAGTATTTTCTTTATTTCTTTCTCTGAAATGATAATGGAAAAGAAATGTTCATATTATCTTTAGTAATAGACTGGTATAACTATGAAGTAATATTATATTAAGATTTTTTGTTTTAATCCTTTTAATTTATATGCTTTAATTGAACCTTTTATTTCTGATTTCATAATTAAACAGTCTATAAAAATCAATATTGAAATGAAAAAAAAAAAGTTAAAGTTTTTTTTTTTTTTTTTTTTTAATGCTCTTATTTCAATTCTTTGAACTAACAAATAACTTCAGCATGAATCCAAACATGATGTTATTTATTATAAGTTATATGTTATTTTCAATTATGGTAATATTAATAAAATGATGCAGAATGAAAGCTCTTACTAATTATAGAACTAAATTTTTATTATTTATGAATTTTTATTCTACTGAAAGAGTCAAATTATATGATTGGACAATGAAGATATTAATTGGTGATTTTGAGTAATCCTATATATTTTCCCATTTCTATGTTGACTACTTATGAAACACACATTATAAAATAATGATACAGAATTAAAATTTTTGTTTGATCATATAGCCATATATATATATATATATATTTCTTAAAGCAGAATTCTAAAACTTTATATTTTTTGTTCCATTTTTTAAAGAAAATAATTTTTATGTGCATTATAGAATTAGTCTGTATATAAAATAAACTGTATTATAAACTAAAAACTGAGGTTTTAATTTTATGGTATATAAAGATAGTTTCCATTCACTAATTATAATGAAATATATGAAGTTAAGATAATTTATATAAAGAGTTTTTCTTAAAATTCTGAAGAGTTGAGTAGGGGAGAGAAGGGAAATTGGTGCAACAATATGGCTGTATAATCTTTTTTTAGTCTAAAAATTCTCAATTTTAGTTGCTCTCTTTAAAAGAAAATTTTGGTATTAGTGATTTTTTTTTATTTTTAATTTATTGAGCTTATGTGAATATGTTCAATAAATATATTACCCCCCCCCCCTCCTCTAAAACAAATGGAGTAAGTTGTATGTTAATGTTAATCCAGTGTAACTAGCTTTGATTTCTTATATTTGAAGAATTCTATTTTCTTACTATGGAATTGTGCAGATAGACGTTAATTAGTTTGAATAAGAATATTCAGAAATGTGTACATTTTTAAAAAGTCGATCAAGAAATCAAAGTTATATAATTAGAAAGAAAAGTTTTTAAAACCAATCTACAAATGTTACATTCATGACATGATGTTTTCAACTGCACTGAATTTGCAGAATTTTATTTTTAAAGAATTAATGTGAATGTGGTATTTGTTATTAGTAGCTGCAATTTCATAGCAATTTTTTCAGAATAACTGAAATTTTTAGTCTCTTTCCTTCCTCATCATAGTTTACTTGTATTTTAAATATTGGCATAGAACCTACTTATTTAATTATATAGAAATGATTTTGCTAGTTATAAAAAATAAAATTGTAATGAACTTACATTTTATCTCTGTATTTTAATAAAATATAAATTTATTGATGTTTTTAAAATTTTTAATAAATAGTAATAATTTCAATTAGAAAAGGAATTATTTAAAAATAATTATGAAAGAAAACAACATGCAGTGTGAATTTTAATTGAAATTTTGTTATTGAAATCGTTGCTTGGTTTGAAAGATGAAACTTGTAATAAGCTATTATATTATTTGACAGTTGAATTTCAAATTGCTAAGATCTAATAAGTAGTTGCACTGAGTAATTATTTTTTTTATCTTTTATTCTTATACTTCTAAACTGGTCCAACCAGTCATACAAATTCTATACTAGCTTGTTAGTTACTATTTCCAAAAGTGAGGTGCAGAATGTAAAGTGAGGGCATCCTTGGTAACTCATTTTACATCCTGCGCTACTCTTTAAAAACAGAAACAGGCCCACCAGTATAGAATTAGCATGGCTGGTTGAGTTAAAGTAGACAAATCCTATTTTTGAAGATGCAATCTGATCTCTCTGAGACTATGTTATTTATGTTTTTGTAAGAAAAAGTATTTAAAAAATATGATACACTGAACTCGACATTAAGTATGCAAAATGCCAGTTCGGCTAATTATGATAGCTATTAAATTATTTTCAGTTTGTGACTGAAAGCTTCTTTTTAGATCTGTCCCTTCTTGTTTTATTTAAATTTCATTTTTTAATTTAAGATTGATGCCATCATGCATTCCTCGCTTCCAATATTAAAAAGATTTATTTTGAATGATGAAAATCTTGAGATAAAAATTATTGGCCGTGGCTTACCACCAGAAGGAGGCGGTGAAGTGTTGTTTCACTGTCCAATTGTGAATACTATTCGTCCTGTCAAGTGTTTAGATCCTGGAAAGATTAAGAGGATAAGAGGCTATGCATATTCAGTTAGGGTTTCTCCTGCAATGTCTAGTAGAATGGTAGATTCTGCCAAAGGTTTATTGCTGAAGTTTCTACCTGATGTATATATTTATACAGACCATTACAAAGGAAAGCATTCTGGAAAGTAAGTGATTTTTAATAAACCTATTTTTTATTTTAATGTTAATCACAGCTCAAGTTGATATTACAGAAAAAGTTACAGGCTTTGACATTCTGTTATATGTAGATTGTATGTGCATATAAAAAAATAACTGAAATATTTGAGCATAATTTAGTTTTAATTTCAAGGTATAAATATTGTATGTGATGAAATTTTTAAAAATGAAAATTGTTGTTTCCTAGAAGTCTTCCTCAAAGGCCAGAGAAATATATATTTCTTCATACTTTTGTAATTTATTCCCTCACAACTTTCCATGTACTATTAACCCTCTGTGGCTTAGTATTTTGAAATCAGTTATACATCTGATGTATATCAGAATTAAAAAGGTTACTTTATGTGTTGAAATTATTGCAAATTTTATTTTTTCAAGAAATTTTCCTAGTTATTTTTAATTCAAAAGCAACAAGTTACAAAATGCATTAATTGTACTTTATTTAACTTGTGCATTTTATTGTAATTTATGCAACTTAGCTATAATTGTTATTTTAACATTTTAATTGGGGACAGATGTTAGAAATTGATATTGTGAACATGATTGTGGATTAAATGTTCACATTTTTTTGTGTAAGATTCAATTAGAACATTACCAAGGAATGTTATAATGACCTTAAAAACAAAAATCATCAACCAAGCTTTTTTTTTTTTTTTATTTTACTTTAAAAGTTTTTGTTTATTAAAATATATATTATATATTTTTAACATAAACTGCCAATGAGTGCATTTAAAATATACAAATAAAAAAAAAAGAATTAGTTCATTCACATGAGATAATTCGTAACAGGTTTAGGAGTACATCCAATTTCCAGTTTGTTAGTTACACATTATGTTTTAAAATTTGCATTTAAGTTTTCATTTAAATGTCAAAACCAACACTAATTTCTGTTAAAGTTAATTAACTATGTAAATTCCCTAAATTTCTATTTTTTGTTAATTGAATAACACAAATCAAACAATTTTTAAAGTTACAAGTAGACTGAATGCCAATTAAATACTTTTTAATTTATAAATAAAAGATGCTCAGACATACTGCATGCAATATATATTTTTCACAATTTTTTTTCATATCAATTCGTACTTGGGATTTGTATCAGCTGGAATGTTTTACTTTTCTTATGACTTGATACATCTGTAATACAATTTATTGATTAGTACTCCTTGAACTAATCTGTTATTCTTGTAACTATTTAGCAGATCATTTTTTCCATTTTCCTGTTCACTAATCCTGTATATGATTTGTATTTGATTACTAATTAAAGTGAACAATTTGTTTCATAAGTAATTAAAGGAAGTTATTGCTCTTATCTCTAAATTAAATTAAACAGGCAGCATTTTCATGTTTCTTTCACATGTTTCCAAGGTGCTTGTTTACTTTTATGGAATCTGTAATAAATTGCCAATCTATACTTATATAAAGCTCAATGCTTGTGTTGGCGCTCTACAGGCCAGACTGTTTGACCTACAGCTACCAAATTTGGTACATGTATACCTTGGAGGTCGGGAATATGCACCTGGGGTCCCTTTTTTAGAATTTTAATTATTAATTAAAAACTAATTTTCCCGCCAAAAAAATCTCTTCATTTTCCCCACCGCTAAATGAGTAAGGTTTCAGTTTTTTTTTTCAACACTAATGAGGCTCGGGTTAACATTTTTCTGCCGATTATTTCAAACGATTCTGTTTATTTTCTTAATGTTTGATGCCTTTAAAATTAAACATTATTAATTAATCGATCTTTCAGATTCATTCTGAAGTACTTTTGAATTAAAATAAAACAGAATAAAGGAAATTAAAAATTTCTTATCTGCATAGCGTTACCCCAACTGGCGTAGAAAAATTCACGTATTTGCATTACCATAACTGGCATTGAAAATTCACACATGTGCATTGTGTTCTGATTGTTGACAATGGATTCGGACTTGATTTAAATTATTTTTAAATTAGTTGTGGGCTTTTGTAATTAAATTTTATTTATGTTAGTTATATATTTTTTGTATATGCTTATAGTTTTAAGTATATCGCTTTTTAAGTAGTTTATTTTAACCTGTTTTCGACAGATTATTTTAAAAGATTCTGTTTATTTTCTTATTGTTTGATGCATTTAAAATTAAACATTGTTAATTAATTGATCTGCTCATGATGAATCTGAGAAAATTTTGTTGACAAATTCTTGAGATATTACATAAATTAAGATATATATTCTTTAGTGCCCATAAAATTTAAACGCTCAGTGACTCTGTTTTCTGTAATTATATTATAAAAAAATGTTTTGTTTCAGTAAAAAATATTGTTATATTAATTGCAGATTCATCCTTTCCACTTTAATTTAAAGCATAAATTCTATGGGAGCTAACAGAAACTTAGAGAGATACATATTACGTTATGATTGAAGGCATTTATAATATTATGAGTGAATTATATGACTATCAAAATTTGAAGTTTTAAAATATTTTGATGAAGAAATTATTAAAGTAGGAATTGCATAAAATATTTAATTATTAAAATTTTAACGAACATTAAGATTGACGAACCGGCTGGTCGCCAAAGATGGCTAGTAAACAAATAAAATATGCAAACTGTCTCCAATCATTTTGGACAAACCTTGCAATTTTATATATAATGGAGCTTGGGGATCTAGACTTAATTTAAAAATTGCCAAATTAACCCTTATTTTGTGTAATCGGAAAATCTCCTAGTAAATCAAGGGACTGTTAAAATAAACAAGTAAGAATCTCTGTTGTATGAAGATGTTACTGAATTCTAGGATTTAATTCAAAAGTTAAGTGTAGCTTCATGCGAATTTTGATTTTTCAATTAAAAAAACTATTATCTCTATCTCTTTAATAACAATGATGAATGTTTCTGTGTATGCGAGAGAGACAATTTGTGTGTTGGTGCTGTATAAACGAGACCATTTGACCTTCAGTTACCAGATTTTGATACATATGTGCTTTGGAGTGATTTTTGATTTGACGTGTAATTTTTTTTGACATCTCAATTGATTAAAAATTAAGCTGAATTTTGGTATTTTTCTCAATAACTTCAAAAAATATTATTTACAAAAATGAAATTTGTTTCAAAATTGATAAATATGCAAATTTTTTTTCTAAATTTCTTTTAGCAATTTTTTAATCCCCTCCTCCCTAATTTCCAGAAAATTATATTCTTGTCCTGAAAGGAAAACCATTTTCAATGTTTCTTGAAATGTCATTTTTTTTATTGTTGAAAGCTAAAGATGAAGGATTCTGTTTAATATCAGTGTAATTTACAAAACGAATATAAAAAATGAAGTTTCAGCATGCTGACATTTAGAAGATAAAGGAGCTGCTCATTTATGCTTTTAATGGAACTATGATGCCACAATACTGTATTTATTAGAAAAGTTCTTTTACATAATGAATAGAACATTTGTAAAGCAATACAAATAACACAGCTCCAATGTCCAATCATTAAATAGAATTTTGGATGTATAGTTATATCCAAATGATTTAAAGGAAATTAAATATTACCAATATCCCCAGCAAAACAGCTAGTTGCTGAAACCAGTAGTCAATAATAAAACAATGGAATGATTTTATTCATCATTGAAACTATTGTTAGTTTATTTCTGGGAACATAAAAAAATATGATAGTAAAAAATGATTAACAATGTAAACTTTTCAAATGGCTTCAATGTAAATAACTTTTCCTTGACTTTTGTTGGCTTATTCAGTTATGCATCAAACAAAACCCAAAAAAATAATTTGATTATTTGTAAGAAATCCTATCTAGCAAAAATGAATATAAAAATGTAATCAGATATGGGGAAGGGAAGAAACTTCTTTCATATTCTCCTTAAGGCATTAAGAGCTTCCATTTCTTTTATTATAATATAAGCAAACATTAGAAAACAGTTTTTATCTTACTTTAGAAATATTGATGTTTAGATTTTAGAAAATGAACTGTTTTAGATATTGGTAAGATCATTTTGATTAAAATTTTCTGTTTAAGAAAATGTTTCACAGAGATATGGATTTTGAATACTACAAAAGAAATTTTTATAAATATTTGTAATTTAATTGATGGATAATATAAAGGTTAAGCAGTTGCAACAGTGAGAATTGTGTTTGTTTGAATTTTCTTTGTTTCTGTTAATAATATAATATAGTTTTATGCAATCTTAGAATAGGAAGTTTTTCAGTGATATTTATTGCTTTAATTTTTCAGATGATTATTTTTTAATTAATATACAAGGATGGAATAATCTGAAAGTTTTAAGCTGTCAGAATATTTATCAAGCATTCTATATATCTTTTTTTTTGCTTAAAATTTTATCACTAATATATATATATATATATATATTAAAAGATCTATTACTTTTCTACAGATCACCTGGTTTTGGCTTAACTTTGATTGCTGAAAGCACTACAGGAGTCTTCTATTCTGCTGAAGCAATATCAAAGCCATCAGGATCAGGAGATGATTTTGTAGTTCCAGAAGATGTTGCCAAACAAGCATGTTTTAATCTCTTTGAAGAAATAAACAGAGTAAGTATATTTTAGAAAAAGTTTTAAAGTTTAATGATCCTTAAGGGATGGAGCATTGAGTTGGTTTTGTAATTTTTATTATAGTCCTTATTTAATAAGAATGGGTCCACTGTATTTGGAATTGTATATTTCCTAATTTATAAAATAATTTTTCTAGATATGGGACACTCAATATATATAAGAACAACATTTCTAAGTATTAGTTAATCCAATTATATAAAATGCTTTTAGAAGGAACCAAAACTTATGTTTAAAAGTGATTTAAACATATAAGTGAAGAAGTTAGAATATTTCTTAAAATCATTTAGTTATTCAGACACTGAATATTAATAAAGATTTATTTTAACTGCAGAAAATTAAAATGGTTATTAAAATCAATTTATGTTTGCATTGAATAATCATTTTGAAGTTTTGATCTAATGTATGTGATTTGAAACGAAACTTACAAAATATTGAATAATTTATTATAAAAAGGAAATATTGTGAGCTTCCTTTCTGTAATTCCATGTCTGAAATATCTTATTCCTTTTTTATATGATTACTTTTGAGAAGGAATTTGGATTTGGGGACCATCCTTAGTTGTGTTTTATGTTGAATGGAACATGCAGCAGCAAGATTTTTCTATTTCTCATGCCTCCCCCACCCACCCCACCACTTTAAAGGAATCCTGATACTTTTGCAAATGTGTAATGTTCAGTTTTTTAGTTTGGTTTTTATCTGTTATTTTAATGTAAGAAAATAAATAGTGTCTATCTTCTGGTGCAGTTTTTGATTAAGAATACAAAATGCCAAGGATTAAAGATATTATCTTTAGGTTTATAATTATATTTGAAATGATTTGTTGGAATAAATATAATTATGATTCCTGGTGATAAAGAAATTTGCTTTTTTAAAGGACTTTTTTTTAAAAAAATACATTGTTTAAAAAGAAAAGAATTAGTATGTAGAAAATATTGTTAGTGAAGGGAATGGTTAACATTCAATAATATTCACAAAATATTTTGAACACACGCGCGCACACACACACACACACAGAGAGAGAGAGAGAGAGATTATTATTTCACTTTTAACAGCTTATTTTTTATTAGATCATTTATGTGGTTCTTATTTATACAGTTTCTTTTTTGTACATAATTTGTACATTTTGTAAAATTTGCTCATGGTTATAGTTACATTACTCATACTCATATACTCTCATATGGGTATAGTTATGGTACTCATGGTTATAGTTGCACTTACTGAATTCAGAATCCATTTTTATTTTAAGAATTATTTAATTTGATTGATTCTTTATAGTTTAAAATCTTCTCATTTCTCAAAATATGTTGGCTTTTTCTTTTAAAAATATTTTTTTAAAATCCTCTGTTATGTAACTTCTTATATCTTTGGTAATATAAATATTAAATAATTTTTATTGGATTTAAGCCAAAGAAATGCATAATTGAAAAGATCATTTAGTAAAACATACAATTAAGTAAAGTTTATAGGTTTCTTATTTGTTATTTCATTACAGTCTCAGTTAAATTTTAAGCTTTTGAACAATAAAGCCCTTTTTTTATCCCAAGCAGAAGATATGAAGTTTGAATTTATGCCATGTTCAGTATGGAAGAAGATAATAATCTCATGAGAACAAAGATCACTTCATGTAGCAATTGTATTAACGTACCATGACTTTGAAATTATTCATTAATTAATAGAAGATAATTAATAAATGATCTAATGCTAATTTTAGTGATGCTGAAGAGAATATAAAGAAATTATCCCACCTTGTTTAAAGATGCAATGAGCTCTATTGAAAAACTGAACTAATTTTACTTGTAAAAAAGCATTTAAAATATAATTTGATTCACGTTACTGCACTTAATATTCAGAGACAGTGAGCTCATCAAATGATAATTAAAGATGTGTTTAATTAAATGCCTATTTAATGAACATTACTTGTATAAAATAAGAAATGTTTAATTAGGCAATAAAGGTTTGGATTTTCACACTTTCATGATCAAAGTTTATTTTAAAAATTTAATTATTGCTCTCAGTACTATATAATAAGATGTTATTTTTATGTTAGAAGCTTTAAAATTAGTAAATTTGTACAAATTTCTATCAGCAGCATTAAATTTGTAATAATTAAAGTTGTTTATTAAAATTTAAATAATATGTCCTTATTCAAACATCGTTTACATCAGTTTCTTAAAAAGCCATATGAATGGTATTTTTTAAACATCTTCAAAATAATCTAATTGCTATGTCATTACTCTATTCACCCTGTTACATATGGAGGTTAAGAACTTTGAGTTCAAGAACTCCGTGACACTCTCATCAAATCCACAAATCGAAGGATGTTTCACTATATTTCTTTTTATGTGCAATTTCTGTTATGTTCAGAGGAGTTCAATGTTTTATTGCAATCGTGAATATTTATTATGATTAAATTGTAAGAATTATTAAATTGGTGATTTATCCTTTTATAGGGTGGTTGTGTGGATTCGAATAACCAGAGTTTAGTTTGCTTGTTGATGGCTCTAGGTCCTACAGATGTATCAAAATTTAAAACAGGCCCATTGTCTCCTTATACGTAAGTGTAATTTTTTTTTGAATTTATTATGTATAATATTTAATACTGGCTGATATATCAGCATAATTGGAAATGAAAATATTCTTATATCTATTTATTATAACTCACTATCTTAAACTTATATTGAACAAGAAACTTAGGTACTTGTGGATAAAATTTGAAATACTCGTGACAATTATCATACATTAAACCAACTGTTTATAGCATATGTGAGAAAGAAAAAGTATGTTTATTATTAGTACTCAAAGAAATGAAAATCATGTAATTAAATGCTTTTTATAGATATACATATATTTAAAAGCTAGAAAAGAGTACAGAGTATGGTTATTCTAAATTTTATAAATTGGTTTACAATATATATATATATATATATATATATATATATATAAATGCAAAATTCTTCTTGTTGTCTGCTTTATTTTGAATTAAAATAAGTTATTGCAAGTATCCGTTGCACAAAGCAATTTTTAATAGTTACCAATTGCTATTTTTTTTCTGTAAATAAATAATAATTTTTAATTAAAGTTACAAAATTTAAACTATGTAACAAAATTTTAACATTTGTAAAATGATGTAAAATAACTACAATATTTTCATAGAAAGAGAATGTCAACATTGAAGGAAAAGTAATCTTTTTCGTGCATAGAAACATAATTTTTAATTTAAAAAACAGTTTTTAATTAATTTTTACAAGCTTTTTACTAATATCTGAGAAAAACCAAAGAAATATTTACTTCCTTAGAGTTTTACTGTGTACAAATTATTTATAAATTTCTCTGATTTATATAGATTTGTATTTAAATGTTAATAATTCATAAAATTTATTAAAATATCATTTTGAGCTATTTGTATGCATTTACCATTGTTCTGTTGAAGGAAATAATGCATCTATTAAAGGATATGTTGTGTAATATTTTTATTATAGACCATTGTTTGATAAAATTTGTTGATTTTAATTTTTTTTCTTTTTTTTAGTATACAATTTTTGCGACATATTGAAGACTTTTTACAGCTCAGAATGAAATTAGAAACTGAGAAAGATGAAAATTTGCAATTAGGAACTCATAAAGTCATAGTAACATGTGTTGGTATAGGTTTTTCAAATATGAGCCGCAGTGTATCATAATATTTATAATCTATGAAATTGTAAATAAAATCGTTTTTATAAAATAATTCTTCACTTGCTTTAATGATTTTTCATTTTGTTTTAGATGAATTAAGCAACTAAATTTATAATCTTATGCTTCAATGAAGGAGTTTGTCAGTTAATCAGTTTATAACATTTTGTTGAAGGTGCTTTTTATTATATTGATTTTGTTGTAGAAGTGCAATGTAAATTATATATTCTAATTCAAAATTCAATCTGAGATTCAGAACTGAAATACATCCATAATATTGCAGAAAAAGTATTACTAAAGAATTAAGTTGTGGTTATGCATGCAGAATTTTATTTTTATAAAAAAAAGAAACTAATTCTGAAAAACTCATAAATGTAATAACTAACAAAATGAGGATAATTATCATATTGTAAATAATTCTTACAAATGAAATTTTCTAATGATAAAGGCAAAATATAGTGTAAACCACACACATATTGTTAAAAGTAAAACTAAACTAGCTTCAAAATCTTATATATTAATACAGGATAATGGCTGTTGTTGCACTCTACAAGGAAGATTGTTTTACCTAGAGCTATTATATTTAACACATATATACTTTAGAAGCTTCAGTGTATACTTCTAAGCATTTTTTTTCACCCATTTTAAATATTAGATACTTAAAAATTAAGCAAGACTTTTGTGTTTTCCCACACTAACTACAGACAATATTGTTCCACAAAATTGATTATAACATTTTAAAATTCAATATATATATATAATGTTTTATTTTTATCCGTTTACTTGCAAGGCAATTTATTTTTGAATTTTGACAATTTTTTATACTTTTTTGTGTATTTTTGAATAATATATAGTTCATTGTTGCAGAGAGATTCAGATCATTTCATTGTTACATCAAATATTTAACCACATAATTTTATTTCTTTGTTGAAAGTTGTTGCAGAGGTGAAAGAAATGAAGCAAAATGCAAATAGATACGTATGTTACCAAATGAAAATGTATATAAAGTCTGTAGAATTTTGATACAGATTAAAGGTAGAGAGAGTATGCTTTCATAATCATAATCAGTTGTTCATGTCTTATCTTAAGAATTATTTAAAAAAAATAATAGTGAGATATTAAGACTAATAAATTGTTTTATGTATATTTAAAAACTGCTGGAATTTTTCTATTCTTGAAATTTTCATTCCACAACTATAAAAGATATGGAATAATAATAATAATAACGATAATAAAATCTGCGCAATATGCATGAGGAATCAATGTGAAGCTATATTGAGGATAACATTCAATTTGAAATAGATTATTGAGATATTTATTTTTCACTATGACATCATGGAATTCGACTCCATTAAGGCAGTTTATGCTCACAATAAACGGAATTGGTATAACGATGGTAATCCCTTGGGTACATTTCATGGCTAAGGTTCGTCATATTTTATTCGTCAGTCGTCGAATTTTATTCGTCTTTATATTCGAATTATATTCGTCTTTATGAATTTAATAAAACCTCATTCGTCAATTAATGTTTTATGTAATATTCCTTCCATCACCTGATTAAATCTGTTCCAAATGCAAAAATCAATTAAAAAAAAAAATCTTACCCAAAGGAATAGGGTAACGTGGGTCTATGGTTTGTTCCAACTTGATTTCATTTTTTAAATGCTTTGTTGTAGAAATCATGAGCATCAGGTTATGCATAAGAGATATAAATGATATTAAACATCATTAATATTTCCTAGAGCCAACATGTCTTCAATAGCAGCTAGTTTGGTAATAAAATTAGTCCATCGATTTTCGTTGTCGAAAAGGGGTTATGATTGTGTCGGATAACGACAGTATCGAAAATTAAGATATCAAGGGAGAATTTCAATTTCAGAATGTAAGTAGAAGAAAAGAAGTAAGTATGCTTTTTCAGGTAATAAAATAGTAAAATAATAATAATGATCAAACTAACACAACTGATAAATTAGAAATCTTTACCAAAAAAAAATTATTAAAGAAACCATTTATTTAAAGATCTCACCAGTAATCTAAAAAAAGTAAATTTCGAAATATTGCATAAAAAATGAAAAGTCCATAAAATGAACTGCAGAACCAGATCTATTGGGGAAATTATTTTTCGAGATTACAAAGCTTCAGATCATCACAGTAAATGAAATTAACATATAAACATTGAAAAATCGGAAATTTATGCCATTCTTTCAAATTAGAAAATATCATAACGAGTAATATATATATATATATAAAATTTAAGTCAATTATTGGACAAATTTAATTAATTAATATTTGAAAAAAAACTGTATTAACATCAAATGTCATCCACTACAAGTTTAAAAAAATGTATTTGAACTTGGATGGATGAATAAAAAGTATTTTATTAATATATATATATATATATAGAGAGAGAGAGAGAGAGTGAGAGAACTAATAAAAGGATTGAATAATAATAGGAATTGAAAAATAATCATTAAAGGATGATCTTTGATTCTACAATGACTGAAATGAAATAGGACCTAAATTCTAAAGATTTTTGAGTAGTGGAATTAAATAAAGGTGCAATTAAGGATTAAATATTGTTCATTCTCGGATTCTAAAACTCTTTGCGTTTTTGCGCATGCGTCAGGATGCGTTTAGTCAGTCAAAATGGGGATAAGAGAAAAAATGGAAGGAGGCAATGTTTACATTTAACTAAAAGATGAATTTGCATTAGACTCGGACTTAGAAGGTGTAAAAACTGCGACTAATTAGTGACATTGTCGGTAAAAGATATTCATTTACAATAAAAAAAATAGAGGAATTTTTATTTACACTAAAGAGTTTAAACATTAAATTATGATGAATAAATGAAAGATTTCTATTCTTAAAATTTGGTAAATCACTTTTTTTTTTATAAAATAATAATAGTTTTGTTTCTTAAAACAATTGTGTGTGTTTTTTATTTATTATAAAATTTTTTGAGGACATTTTGAGATTAATAATGGTCAATAATCTCGATGACATTTAATGATATTATATTAAAAATATTTTTCGTATTACTCTGAAAGTATTTTCGCCACTTGAACCTGCCATATAAGAAATCAATACGCAAGTTTGAGTTAAAATAGTAAAATCAGGAACGGCACGACTATCATATGCACATGGGGGGGGGGGTACCCTGAACGAAAAAGTATCTAATGAGGGGAGGGGGAGAGAAATCAAGGTCAAAGAATGACGAAGGATTCTGGATATGCTCTCATTCTTCCACGTCTCATCCCTTAGCGAGGTAGAAGTGGCTAAAAGTCTTAGTCTTGGGATACGGAAAAGAACAGTGCTTTCTTAATTTTTAAAATCAACCGCTTCTGTCAATCAACAGCAAGAATATCTGTGGTATTGCAGCAATTAATTATGCAATAGTCAAAAATTTTTTTGTAAAGAAATTATAAGGACAATACTTAATCTGTCAGGTTTTTGTACATTGTAGCGGACCCACATGCCCCAAGAAAGAAGACAGCTTTTCACCAAAATTGCGCTCCCTTTAGTTTTATTATTGCGGTCCCCCCTCCCCCCCCAAAAAAATGCCCTTCAAAAATCACCAACAATTATAAACTTCAGCCAGGAAATGTCTTTTTTTAGCCTTATGAGAATAATCACATGGAATCTTATGGTCGACATTTTCTAATGCGCGCAACTCAGCGTCGTTTTTTTTTGTTTTTTTGTTTTTTTATAGTTTAACCGAATTGCATAATATATCTCTTCTAACAATAAAAATGAATGTCTGTGATTGTGTGTGCATACAGGCCAAATTGTTTAACCTACAACTGCCACATTTGATGCATATATACCTTGGAAGATAAAATTATATACCTTTGAGGGATCTTTCTTGAAATTTTAATTAATTAAAAATTAAACAATTCTGAGATTCTCCCGCAATAAATTTTACACCTTTTCAAAATTAAAAAAAAAATTATATTTTTAATGATGCCTGTTTAAAAGCAGTTCATATTTTTCCAAATTTTCAGTATTTTTAATTTTTTTTGTCTAATTTCCAACAATGGATTACAATTTTGATCCGAAATTCAAACTGTTCATTGTTTCATCTAATATTAATGATGATATTTTCTTCCATTGTTGAATGCTGAGAAAGAATAATTTTATTTAATATCAGTGTAGTTTACAAGAGGAATAAAATGTGAATTTGCAATACCACAAAAGGTAGAAAAGAAAGAATCGGACAATTGTTTTTTAATAGCGCAGTGATGTCCTGGGCACACTTCTCCATTAGGAAAGTTCATGAGCATGACGAAAGAATATATGTGAGACTATTAAAACAACGTGGTTTTAATGCTTAATAATCAGACGGAATTAAGAACATCCAATTACCTCTAAATGATTTAATTGAAATTAAATAAACTAATAACCAATTATCCCGGCGAACCAATGGGTCGGCAA
>JAPMOR010084840.1:102846-143281 GCA_026543865.1 Argiope aurantia
GAGAGAGAGAGAGAGAGTATAATGATATTTTTAAATCTTAATTAAATTCCTGATTTTTATTTTAAATAAGCCCATATTAACTTCATTCTAAAATGTTCTCTTATTTCCTGATCCAATTCCCAGATTTTTATTTGTTTATTTTTAACACGCATCTAGAAAATTGATGGCTATTTATTTTCTTACGCCCCGAGCGAAGGGGTAAATATTCTCAATGTTTACTACATTCTTTTAAAGATAAGTCAGATTCCTTTACCTAAATTGACTTGTGGCAAAGAAATCCCTCTCGGAATCTTACAATAAAATCACTGTAAGGAAAAGTTACTATCTCTTTTGCTCTCATATCGCGACATAAACTGATGCATTTCCTACCGCTTTTTCTTTGTACTTAATATGACCTTGTGGTGAAATAAATCGAAGTTAAAGTTTCAAAATTTTCTTCTTTTTGGCCACGTATCTGTAAAATTATGATTACTCTCACACAAATATATAAAGATTTATAAAAAAATAAAATTAATAGGAAATGAAAATAATGATAAATAAAAAATGAATAAATAAAATTAAATCTATAAATAATTGATAAAATAATTCAAAATAATAAATACTAAATTAAATTTATTATAAATAATTCATTATAATTAAACTAATTAAAATTCAAGAACCAATAGAAAAACATTCTAATAAAACATTTAGAACTAGTGTCACACCATTATATCTGTCGGTAATTAAAAGTCATAACAGTCAGCACTTATTTATGACAATCGACAGAAAATGTGGCAATTCTATATGAAGATCGAATTCAAAGGTTAACAAATTCGTAGCCTTGATTTATCCCCGTGATTCGGACTTTCTATCTAATTAGATGTCTCCTTTTCTACTATCTCTTAAGTATAGTACAGAAGAGATAATATAATTAAATAAACTGTGCAAATAAGAAGCATGCCTATTTGTGTACAGGTTAGTGGAAGCCAATTTATTAAGAAGTCTAGCCAGACTGAAACCAATTGCAAACTAGCCCCAGCCATGAAGAAAAGAAATCAAACTCCGTTTAAAGAAGAGGCAACTATAAAAGTAAAAAAAAAAAAAAAAAAAGTAGACACAAAGAAACTACTTAAGGAATTGAAACTTGTTTACAGCAATACCAAACATGATGTAACTAAGCGATAAACTTGGATTAAATTGGAAGATAAAGAAACTGTCAATACAGATGTTATAAAATTCGACAGTTGGTTTTTATTATCAGAACTGAAAATCTGTATAAAATTTTGGACTTAATCCATCAATGATTGATTATCTATTGTTATTATTATTATTATTTTACTCTTTTGTGTACAAAGTATACGAATAGAAAGTAATTGTTAACAAATTCGAACTCGAGATTTTGACAAATCGCCTCGTTTTAGACTTCCCTGAATATAAAATGATAATAATGATACATTTGGAATATGTAGTCTCGATATAATTTAAATCTCAAAAGCTAAATTTGCTGTTTCAATGAAACCAGCTGGATTGGTCTCCCCAAAAAATTCTCGCATACTCTCTAATAAACTTGTCATTCCACCTTATATTGTATTGGCGTACAATAATCACGAAATATTAACTTTTGGCGTGAATTTAGCATTTTGACTTAATCTGTTCTGTCACCCTTGGCGAGTTATTTGGCGATTAATCCCTGGCATGCGTTCATAGTATCAAAAAACGAATTTGTGTTTTTGACGTGTCTTTCTTAACCGTTTGAAACAAAAAGTTGGCATAAAACTGAACTTTATTCACAAATTCCCATACTAAATTTGATATATTTAAGTCATCGCGTTTTTGAATTATTGCGTTTGCTTATTTCTGAAATTATAGACCGACAGACAGTCAACCCGTTGTTGAATTTGGTTCAAAATTTGACAGGTGTCTACATTATAGATGTTAAACCTGTGTCTCAAATTTTATCTATCTAGCTCTCTTTATTTTGTAGTTATAGTGTTAATTTATATTCAAAAGCTCGACAGACAGACTTCCCAGGAGTGAATTTTACTCACAATTTGATAGAAATGTGTAAATTTGGTGTAAAGACCGTATCCTAAATTTCAATCATCTAGCTCAAATCGTTTTTGAGTTATCTTTGTCACAAACAGAGAGACATTTTCCAGAAAAATGTTTTTCGAACTCCGGAATATCTAAAACGTGGAGATCCGTTAAAATTTCGAGTTCGAATTTTTTGGCAATTACTATATTATCTCTATATTGCCTATACGAGAAAGTAAAAATGTCAGCAATGAACTTTGTTTAACCTGTCGCCAATAACTAAGATAGAAATATTTTGTTCCTGTTAAATATTTATTTAATTAGCGGAAACTTTCAGTAAAATTTAAAAGAGAATTATGATGATGTTAAGCTACTGTTGCAAAACAGGTTTTCTCAGAATTTTCAATAATGGATGACGCGTGAGAGGCAAGAGACGTTATGACAGCGAGTTGAGTCGAGTTCTACTTGCTAAGTGGAATGAACAACATGTTTAATCCTTTTGGAGGGATATTTCAGCTCCCAGGTCAACATCCGAAAAGTGGCTTACGAGCTAGAAATAAGTGAGTCTAAAATAATATTTATACAAAAAGTTTTTTTTTTTTTTTTTTTTTTTTTATGGAGATTGTTGACTGTGCTGAGGTTGAAAAAGTTGGAACAAAGAAATATCTTACAGGAAATTAAAATCTGCTCAGCATTTCTTCCAAATCCTAATGAAATTGAAAACAAGTTATTTCTACATAAAATTTCGATTTAAAATCAAAAATCAAATACAATTTATTTGCAAGTTTATTTCAAATAAGTCCACAGATAACTTATCTATATGGTTTAAGAGACCAGATGTTAGCCAGGACAATCACCATATTTGATTATTTGTTCCGAGTTGTCTTTTTATTGCTCTTTGGCCTTTAGCGACCAGAACGTAGCCGGGAATGTGGTTTAATTTAATTTCAGTTAAATCACTTAGAAGTAATTTCCATCCTTTGCTTTTAACAATGGAAAAAAATCCAGCAATTAAATTTCTAACGGTTTGAATTTCAGGTCAATAATGTAATCTATAATTGAAACTTAAGCAAAAAATAAAATAAAATAAACACTTATTAAAAACTAGTAAAAGTTTACACAATTATTAAATTAATATCATAAAAAAGTTAATTTTTTGAATTTTAGAATGTTATAGAAACCAATTTTGTGCAATTATATCTTCGTAATTTATCATGGAAAAGCCTCAAAATTCAGCTTAATTTTTAATTAATTAAAAATCTAATTAAAATTTCGGAAAATCTAGCCTTTAAGGTATACAGTTGTCAAATATGGTAATTGTAGATTAAATGATTTCTCATGTAGATCGTAAATATAACCCATATATTCATTTTTTTATTAGAAAAGATAAGTAAGTAGTTTATGTTAAAAAAAGTTAGCTGGTTTTGGTGACCAGCAGGTGTGCATTAGTCACGCTTAATTTCAATTAAATTTCTTATGCATGACTTGACATTTATTATTTTCTGAGCAAAATATTCTTTAGCATTAAATTGTGACTGGCATTAAAACCACATGTTTAACAGACTTACACTTGTTCTGGCTATTGTATATACAAAGTTTCCCGATGATTAATACGACATTATAATGTAATTAAAAACACAACAGTTCGTTTCATTTTGTTTTTCGTGTAGAGTAATTTCATTTTCTTATTTCTCATGTAAAGTACAGAGATATTACATATAATCGATATTCCTTTACTTTCAACAACAACAACAATAATAACAAAAGCAACACACATACACACACGCACGTGCCATTATTAGTAGAGTTTATAAAAAAGTGAAATAAATAACTTGATTTGGAAAGATATTGAAATCTATATTTTTTTTCTCTTTTAATCATTTTCATTTCTTTATTCACGAAGAACGATAAAATGTAAAGGGGGGGGGGAAGAAAGAAAAAAAGAAACATGTTAAAGCCACTGGTAGTGATCCTCCTAAAACTTTCTTCTGTACTCTCAAACAAAAGTGTTATTAGGCCCTTTCCCTCTCTAGAATATCTTGCATGGCACTAGCGAACAATAGTTACGAAACATTAATCTTCGGCATAAATTCTGTATTTTTACTGAATCCATTGTGTTTGAAACAAAAATTTGACGCAGAGCTACAGATATAATTACAAAGTTACATGTCAAATTTAATATATTTAAACAATTGCGTTTTTCACTTATGGGGCTCACATGCGTGTGAAACCAACAGGAAGTCAATTCCTTGGCAGATTTGGTTCCAATTTTAATAGATATATATACTTTAGTTTTTAATTCTATTTACAACACTCATGTCCATAAATTAAGGATAAATCAGAGTCACGCGGAAACCGAACTCTAAAATACATATATCACCCTTAAAATGACTACACACATCTTCAAAAATCATATGCAAATTACAGGAAGTCACCAGATGACACCGATAGTACGTACCAATGAGGAGAGTGATGCATAAGGAATACAGGCAAAGAAGTAAAATTGTTCGCAAGCGTTTTATAAGCCTTTCAGTGTAATAACCGCATATTTATGACACAAAGGACGCCTTTGGATGATTTTTTTTGTGGTAGAATTATCGGCCGTCTGGAATGTGGGCGAATCCAGCTGGAAGTATCCGAGGAACTTGGAGTCGTCCAGAGTGTCATATCCAGACTTTGGCAACGATTCCAAGATGATGATAATGTGCGTAGAAGACGTTACAGCATAGGTTGCCCCCGAGTTACAACGCCGAATGAGGACCGATATTTGGCAGTTATTGCCAGAAGAAACAGATGGAGCACAGCATCAGACCTGTCTCGTCAGCTCTCTTCAGCCCTGGTACGACAGTTTCAAGGCAGACCATGTGCAGACGCTGAGAGCAGATTAGTCTATATGCTCGTAGGCCTGTCAGATGTGTTCCACTTACTGCAACTCATTGTCGCCTGCGGTTAGCCTGGAGTAGAGAGCATGAATTGTGAACACCTCAACAATGGCCCTGTGTGATGTTTTCCGACGAGTCAGGTTTAGCTTGCAGTCTGATTCTCTCCGGACTGTCATATGGAGAGCGCAAGGTTACTCGTTATAACCAAGAGAGCATCATTGAACGACACCGTTTCGGTGGTCAGGATTGCTCGTTTGGAGAGGAATTATTCTGGGTTCCAGAACTGGCCTGTATGTTCAAATTGGAACCATGACAGGCCAAGTCTATCGGGACGTCATTCTGGAACAACGTTTGTTTCGGGGCGCCATGGGCGCAGAATTCGTGTTTATGGATGACAACGCCCGTCCTCACCGTGCAAACATCGCAAATGAATGCCTTCGATCGGAGGATATCACCTGTATGGACTGGCCAGCATTCTCACCAGACTTGAATCCAGTAGAGTATGTGCGGGACATGCTTAGCCGACGAGTTGCAGCCCGTCAACCACTTCCTACATGTCCACCGGAACTTCGGAGGGCATTGCTTTATGAGTGGTGTAATATTCCCCAAGATCAGATCGATAATTTGATACTCAGAATGCCTAGGCGTTGTACGGACTGTATTGCATCGTCTGGGAGACATACTATGTATTAACCATCATACCAACCATGTAATATTGGTTTTTGTAAATAGTTTTTTTTAATTTGCACCAGGGAACAACAGTTTCATATGCAAATTACAGCCTTAATAAAGAGGCTTTAAAAATAAGTCACATTTGCTTTCCTTGTGACTCTTTCTTTTCCTGAACTTGCATTATCTTTAATTTATGGACATGAGTGTAAATTGTATCTATCGAGCTCTCTTTATTTTATAGTTATCGAGTCAATTTATATTCGGAGAGGCAGATAATTTGGCCTCATAATGGAGCGTTATCTTAATGGATTTCGCTCCACATTTGATAGAAATCCATAATTTTGGTATAAAGACCTATATTAGATTTCATGTCTAGTTCAAAACAGTTATGAGTTAACTTAGAAACAGACTGCCCAATCCCAAAAACACGTGTTTCGGACTAAGGAAATCTATAGGGGCCGCGGTGGCTTGGTGGGAAGGACTTGGTCTTTATTCTAAGTTCGACTCCGATTTCGTCAAAGAACCATAGTGTAAGCGGGTCTGGTTCACACTAAATCTGTCTGGTCCAAATGCCCTCCCATTGATGCTGCGGTAGTTTGGAGACGGGAGTGTCAGCTCAGCTGTTGTCCTCGCCATCTGACCAAGGTTCAAAATTACGAAGTTCGTCCCAAAATATCTTAGTGTTGCTTTGAAAAGCGGCACGTTAGTATATCTAAGCTAAACTCAACTAAACTGAAACTTGGAGATACGTCAAAATCCCAATTTCGAATTTTGTTGAATTCAGTACTTTTCCTATACTTTGTACAGGATAAAGTAAAACTATAGTATTCTGTCAAATTTTGGATTAACTTCCTAAAATGGCAGACTGTTGTTTTTTGACTTTGTCTGTAAATGCAAGGGGTGTTCACATGAAAAGGTATGAAACGTCGTAACAACGTAATCGTTGACATATTTGATTATGCCTCTATGGGAGAACGTAGCGAGACATCTAGGGATGCGATTGGAGTCTCCGGCGTAGATCGGAACATGCACGTGCGCCCGCATGCGAAGGAGAGAACAGAGGCTCTTATAAAGAGCGCCGTCCAATTGACTTGTTGAAATCCTCGAGCACAGAAGAACCCTTAACTCGATGTGAGACACTCCGAAGGTCCATCAAGAACATAAGACAGGGCTACTCACGGAGGTTATGGTTCTACTTCCTGATGACGCACGTCCACACGTCTCTAGGATCACACACGCTGAACTGACCAAGTTCAAGTGGGAGCAGCTCGTCCATCCTACAGCCTGGACATGTCACCCTGCGATTTTCATGTATTTGGTACTCTGAGAAAACATCTGAAAGAAAAGCGCTTCAATTCATACGCCGAACTCTGTGAAGGACTGTGTCTCGTCACGGCCACAGGAATTCTGGGAACAAGGAATCTTTCGGCTCGTTAATCAATTGGATCGTTGTGCTCAGGCCTGTGGTGTATACTTTGAATAAAGTTTTCATTTATACCCACAGTGTCGTTTCGTACCTTTTCATTTGAAACCCCTTGTAGGCATTTGGATTTGATAATTAAACGCACAAAAATGAAAGATTATTATTGATTCAGTGAACGCAGTTTGCTTTTCAAATAATTTGATTACAAATATTAATAATAAAATGAATTATAATAATAAAATGCATAAATTTAAAAAGAAAGAAGTAGGAGTAAGGAGGAGCAATTCAGAACTTTTTAGCTTAGAGAGGGTAGGGGAAGCCATTTTAGTGAAAGAATTTTGTAAATAATTTTCCGTGTTTCTATCATTTCGTTGAAGGGGGGGGGGGAGCATTAAAATATTCTTTGATTCTGTGAAAACATTTTAAATAAATAATTTGAAAAAGTTTCTGCTTTCTATCCTCCTCCTTTCCCCTTTGGTTTTGAGTAGTTTCGTAGACACTTTTTTATTTCTTAAATGTTTCCCCTATATCACAGTCAAAATACTTTCTATTTGCGAAAGCTGTTTAAAAAGAAAGATTGTTTTGGGGTATTATTTCTTAAATTTTTTTTTGTTTCTTTTATATGGATTTCCCAAAAATGAAAACTTTCTTTCTTTCTTTTTCTTTTCTTTTCTTTTTTTTTGCTTCACATAAGTACTGCAGGGAATAAGAAACTTATTCAATAAGAAAGTAAATTTTGCTCACGATTGTGTTTAAGATTTTATTTGTTTTATTAAACTTTATTTTTAAAGTATGCAATGTAGTTTTACTTCATTTTTTCTCAGTGGCATTTTAAATGTTATTAAAATTGAGAATGCTCTCTTATGTGTAAAAACTTGGAAGGAGAATGAAATGTTCCATGTAAATAATTTTTTTTCAAGCACTTAATTTGAAAAAGATTTGGTTCGTTATATTGCTAGCAGGAGATAGCAGCTATTTTATGCACAATTAAAATATTATGCTTGAACTAACTTCCTTCCTTTTTCTTTTTCTTCCTTTTAATATGATGCTTAGAGAACATTATTTCTATATATATAGCAAAGGAGAAAGTTTTCTTTCTTTTTAAAATAATACTAAAATAGCTATGGGAAGGGAAAAAAAAAAAGATATCAACAACTATTTTAAGTTATAACTTTATTCAAACTCCAAAAATATAGAATTAGTTTTTTTTAAAATTAATATGTATGGAAATTATTTCGATATCACAAATGCGTGGCTATTATGACCAGGTGGTACAGTCTAGGATTCGTTTCCTATTTCCATCAAAGAAACTTTATATTGTTGCGAATTTGTAATATTGCTTCCCTGATATATTCCTGATACTATATATTTTATAGATATATAGTAACTGCTGCTGAATGGATAACGAGTCCCTGACCCCACGCCATGACAAGAAACTTGGCGGGCTGGCGATGAATTCGCGGACCTAAGCGACAAAAATAAATAAATAAATAAAAATAAAATAAAAATAAAATAAAAAAGGACCAAGAATTCGATGCCCCATCAGGGGACCGAATAAAAGTAGATGCGTGGAGACAAAAAAGTCAGTCAGTCGATTCAAGAGAGAGAAATTGAATTGAGCTCAAGCGAGTCTTTGAGCGAAGTCTCTTCAGCGAGTTCTCTCTGAGTTCCTTATATTGTTACAGCTGTTTGTTGCAGATTTGCTGTTTGTGTACGCTTTATCTTTATGCTAATGCTTTAATATATAATGCTTTCTCGAAAAGGACATTTTTGGCTTAAAATTATGAAATCCAATGCTTCACAACTCTGTCAGTTTTGATCGTTAAAGAATGGAACTTTTTTCTGCTTAAAACATTTCTGTAACTAAAATTTTTGAGAAACACGATTAATAGAACAGTGAGACAATACAAAAAGTTTGTCTTACTTGATTTTTCATTTATCACTGTATTGACTCAAGCAACATCTAATTTCATTCTGTGTGCAATTTAAAGTATTTTAACAATCTGAAATTTACATTTATCTCAAACGATTTAGAAATTAGACTGGAACATGATGAACGTTGTATATTAATATATCGTAAATAAATTACTAAAATCAAAATAGTTATTTGGATACTCATATCAGTGTGACTCATTTAATAATTTCTTAATACTTGATATACGAAATAACACAGTTAACGATAAGATCCTTTTTAATAACTGAGATCCTGATATGATTGACCTTTGATAAGCAAGATTCATGTTCTAGGTGCATCGCAAGAGCACACAAAAATCAAATTCAGATATCATTTAAAGAAAGTTAGTAAATGAATTAAACTATAACAATAATAAAGATTCTAATTTAGAAATGAATGAAGATATTGATACATGAAAATTATGCGAAAACTAAGGGATTACAAAAACTTGTGATTGAAGAATATGCAAATGTATTTTCTTCTAACAGAGGCAACACGGTAGATTCTTCTTATGTAGACTTTTGAGGTAATTTTAAATTGTCTATAATGGTGATATTTAAAATTTCACTATTGTAGACAATTTAAAAATAAATTTTAATTTTTTTATAATATTTCACTAAATATAACAAATTGTTATGGGGGACCAGATAAAAATTTAGTCTTCGTAGTTTTTTCAGCGGTATTGACTCAAGCAAAATAAAATTTTATTTTTGAAGTCCTTTAAAGCACTTTTGCAACTGGAAGTATATACCTATTTCTAAAAAGTCTGAAATTATTTATTGGTCCACGATTGGAATAGGCCTTCTACATAGAACTACTAAAAATCAAGTTTAATAACTTGAAGCACTTTTTTTTTCATTTTATGACTTCCAGACAGAGAGGAAATTTAATGAAAAATTTCAAACTTTCCTCATGTTTATCGCTACATATATTCCAGTTTTTCCGTTGACCTGAATCTTTGGTTCCGTAAATATTGTATTTAACCACCTCACAGCGGGAAGGAAGTCTAGAGTATTTTCTATTTGACTTATAAGTTCGATATTTTCTATTTAATAGAATTTTATCCCAGGAAAATGATTTTCATGCCATCATAAAATTAAAAAAAATATCAGTTTTGTAATTTCAATTTGATATAACCGTGCTATTTTTCTTACTTTCTAATACCTTTAATTATTCTATTTATTTTTATTGATTGTTTAGATCAGCGATTCTCAACCTGTGGGATTAGAGGGGGAGGCGCGAGAATATGCAAAAGAAATATTATTAAAAAAAATTGATTAACTGACTGAAAGGAAAGCACACATACGCATAGAAAACAAAATACATTTCGACATATTTAATAACTTATTAAGGTAAAACAACTTACTAATCAAAACATACTAAATTAAAAACAAATTTAATAGTTATTAGTGACTTCCTTGCACCTGTCTTGCAGAGCAAAGTTTTTCGAAGGAAGGCTTAATATTAGAAATAGCCACTCTCAGTTCTGTTTCTATATTTAGCAGAGATCTATATTTTGTCTTCAAAGAAGCCACAGCAGAAAATCGAGTTTCGCAAAGGTAGAAATTTGAAAATGGTAATAAAATGCGAAGTGCCCTTATTTTTAGTACAGAAAAATCATCTTCAAGTCCTGCAAAAATTCAAATAGTGATTTATTACTAAATTGTCTTTTAATTTCGTTTCTTGTGGTGAAGTCTATGAACTTTTCTTCCTCATCAATTGAAAGTTCTTCGGGAGTCTTATGAAATGGATCCCTAACACACTCGTAACTTGCTATCAGTTTTTGTCGTCAGCAAGAAAATACTTATTAAAATTCTTTGCCAGCATGGCTAAATGATTTTCAATGGTTATAAAAACAACTTTTACATGTTCTTCTTCAGCTTTGTAAGTTTTAGTACAATCATCCACATTTTCAAACATTGTTAGGTTTGTTTTGCTTTAAATTTCTGTTTCACAATTCCAATTTTCTACAAAAAGCATTAACTTTATCACTCGTATCTAACATATGTGTATTTGCTCCTTGGAGTTGAAAATTTAAGTTATTTAATTTCTTGAATACGTCGACTAAGTAACTGAATTTCATCACAAATAAACCATTGCAAAAATTCTCGGCCTCCGGTCTGTTTTCTTCTTCTAGGAAAATGGTGATTTCTTCTCTAAATTCATAAACACGTTGCAAAAATTTTCCACTTGGTAACCATCTTGCCTCGCAATAAAATAGTAACGCTGAATGTACCGATCCCATGTCTTTGCAAAGGGCGGAAAAGATTCTCGATTTCAGAGGTCCCATTTTTATATAATTTACTTCGGTTACAACCGTAGTTAACACAATATTCAGACCAGGGCTCATTTCTTTCGAAGCTAAAGACTCTCTGTGGATCATGCAATGTGTCCAGACGCACTGAGGCGATTTTTTTTTTACAAGTGCTTGTATGCCTTGGAATCTTCCGGACATTAAGCGAGCACCATCGGTACATATTCCGACGCAAGTTTTCCATTCTATGTTTGCATCGTTCATAAAATCATTTAAAATAGCGAATAATGCGAATTCTATTTCTATTGAAATCTATTGGTTTTCAGAAAATTAGTTCATACAAAATCGAACATAGGCAATGAAATGAACATCTTTATTACTATCTGGGCCTTTCTTCTTCATTTACTTCAGTACTGGTAAACCCAAAATTAAAGTATTGATGCTTGACTATCGTCTAATGCTCGCTTACTTCCGTTTAAAAATTTATCCATGAGACTGCATAAATCTGCTGCCGTAAATATTTTATATGGTGAATTGCAATTAACACGAAAAATATATTACATAGATAACGCGATAGATTCGATAGCGATAGAAGGATCGACTCGAATGAACTGGTTGGAATTGAAACTTGCGTTATCGAACATTTTCCTTCTTCCTATGAGAAAACATTTGCTCTGCGCATGCTCGAGACGGCATCGGTCGTGTGGATTCCTTTCCACAAACATTAATTATTAAATTAAATTGCACAAACATTATTTCTCTTTTGCTTAGTCATTCTCCTGATTTATTTCTTTTATTATTCGAAAAAAATGTATTCCCACTTTCTAAATTTCTCTCACTCCGTCTGGGTTAACTTTCATTAACGAATTTTTCTACTTTCATATTCTTTTAGCGTTATCTCCATGTTTGGCTTTCATTTCAAATATAATATTAAAATTTTCCCTGCTTTCATTCGCTTCATCTGTTCACCGCCCGCTTGGCAAAATGCCAGATGTGGCTTTTCGCCAACATTGGCTCGATTTTAGTCTTGTTTTGGCAGTTAATTAAAAATAATTTAAAAACAGAATCCAAAATACTCAATATACATTAAAGTTGTATACATTTTATTATAAGTGGGGGGAGGGCTGCGATGAAAATTATGATTGAAAACTGGGTCGCGAATACTGAAAGGTTGAGAAACGCTTGTTTAGATAGCTTCGACTTAAACAGGCGAATTTAATATTTATCCCTGCTGCAGTATGGTATTTTCGTTCAAAATGAGTATTAATTATGAACTGGTTCTAAAAATCAGTATAAGTTTTTAATTAACCCTTTCCCTTCTCAAACTTGCAAAAACAAAACATTTTAGTTGATTTTTAACTTAATATCCATATAAGCAGCTTTTAATTAGCAAATATCATATGTCAAACTGAAATGGCGAAACATTTAATTATAGTTTACTTACAAGAGAGTTAGTTTCAATTTGTAGTAATGTTCAATGTAGTAATGTTTCAATTTGTAGTAGTTATGTTTCTATCTGTTATGTAGTTCAATTTGTTGTGTAGTTTGTATTTGTTTTTAATGTAGAAACCATTAATTTTAAATAAAATAGTAAAAAGACTCTTTTAACCCAATTTAAATATTTCAATCCAATTTTTTTTTGCTTGAATTGTCGCCAAGTAAATCTAGTCTATTAAAAAATCAAAAGACAGCACTAATTTTCAAACCAGTTTGAAAACATGAAAAAAAAATTCTTAATAATAATTTGCCGATTGCTTATTATAAGTTGATCAAGTTAGGAGTAACTATTCTTGTGATTAAAATGAAAGTACGAAATGAAATTATCTATGAAAATATCGCAAAAATTAAAAAAAAAATCTATGCCATGTTTTTATTTAAAGGTGCGAGGCCTCTAAGCATTTACTTACTTTGCTTACTTAGCAATCTGGTCTTGGTGATAAAGCACAAATAAATAAATATATTAAATTAAAAACTAATTATATTCATTCTGCGTGAAAGACAAAATGCATGTAAAAATATTTTTCAATTATGTTGCATACTATCATAGCACAGTGAAAAAAAAAAAAAAAAATCCGACATGCATTTAAAACCATGTCGGATTTTTTTCAAAATTTCCAGTGAATAGTCTCCAGGAAATTTTGTCAAATACTTTCTTATCAATGTACTTGCGTTTTATTAACCACATGCCATTTAGAGAACAATATTTAATAAGATTATTAGCGTGCGATTTTTGGCGATTTATACACAAGTTAATACACAATTCCAGACACAAGTTCCAGAAAACCAAATAATACACTAGTTAATACACAAGTTCCAGAAAACCAAATACGCATTTTGAGTGCCTTTTTCCGGACCGATTGAAACCAAGCTTTTACTCAGTACTAAAATTATAATCATAAGATCAAATGCCAAATTTCATTTATTTAAAACATTGCGTTTTTCAGTTATTGCGTTCGCATGCATTCAAAAATACAGACTGACAGACAGCCAAGCCCTTGCAAAATTTAGTTCTAAATTTTATGTGCTAAATTTGTTTACCAAATTTTATCTATCCTGCTCTTTTCATCTTGCAATTATCAAGTTCACTTGTAATCGAAAAACCTCCCGGACAGACTTCTGGTACACCTTTTTATAATTTGATAGAAATCTATGAATTTGGTATAAATCATTATTCCAAATTTCATCTAACTAGCTTAATATATATATATATATATATATATATATAAGTAACCAATCTAAAGCAAGAAATAGTTTGAAAACTAAACTAAAATAAAAACGAAAGCAAAACAATTTCAAAATCGCAACAAAAATTACAATCTATTCAAACAAAACCAAAAATGGAACAGGTAAAAACTTCATAGTATTTAGAGAGCGCAAATGCAGCTACTTCTAAAACACAGATGAACTGATACAAAAGTATAAAAATCAAGTTAAATGGAAAAACAAATAAACCAAATAAAAATATTAAAAAAAGATTAAAAAAGGAAGAATCCGGCCTGAAGACTTTTTCAAGGGTCACCCTCAGGCAGGGATTCAAAAAAGGGATTTTTTCTGTTAAGGAAATTCTGACATTACGTCTAATAATGATTCCTTCGTGACCCGAAAATCCCCTGAAATTAGGCCTAAGAGATATACCATTTTAACAGAAAGGAAAATATGGGAACGGCTTTCTCAAGTGCTTTGGCTAATATTTTTCTACATTACTATGAGAAAAAAATAATTAAATATAATTTGATAAACGGGTGGTGATATATTGATGACCTACTTCTGATTGACTTCGACAATACTAATATTATAACTAATTGCTATCCAAAAGATTTAATTCTAACAGAAACGAATAAAAATCAACTTGAAGCTACCTTTCTGGATTTAAAAATCGAAATTGATAATGATAAAACAATAGTTGGTATATACGATAAAAGGGACGAATTCAACTTCAAAATAACAAAACTATGTAACTACCATTCCAATCTAAACTCTAAAATTTTCAAAAATCTAATTTTCTCACAAGTTAACAGGATCAAAAAGGTTTGCAATAATAAAAACTCCTATATTGAAGCATCAAACAACCTCATTAATAATTTAATTAAAAATGAATTTCCCAAAAATTACTGTAATGTCAATTTTTTAATTAAACAAGGTATGGTTTGGGATTAATCCTTTGGCTTAAATAAAAAATAGAACTTTCCTTGCATATTTTTTCACTCAATAGGTGGCGCTGCGAGCTTACAATTTTTACCTAAATTGCCGTTAGCTTTGTTTTTAATGGGCGGGAATCACAATCGATAGCTTGGGATTTTCTGGAATGTTGGAAGGTATGTTTTTTGCCTTTTTGTTATTTCTTGTGTGTTTAATTTGTCTGTTTATGGTATTTTGGTGTTTTTTGTTATTGTATTTTTACTTATTAGTGGTTTTTCTTCTAATTGGTTGTTTTGTATTTTCCTTTCTGTTAAAATGGTATATCTCTTAGGCCTAATTTCAGGGGATTTTCGGGTCACGAATCAATCATTATTAGACGTAATGTCAGAATTTCCTTAACAGAAAAAATCCCTTTTTTGAATCCCTGCCTGAGGGTGACCCTTGAAAAAGTCTTCAGGCCGGATTCTTCCTTTTTTAATCTTTTTTTAATATTTTTATTTGGTTTATTTGTTTTTCCATTTAACTTGATTTTTATACTTTTGTATATATATATATATATATATATATATATATTTGCGTTATCTTACTCACAGACAGACAGGCAGACATATTTCCAGAAATGTGTTTTTCAAACTTGGGTAAATCTTAAAGGAGATTTGTCAAAATTTCGAGTTAGGTGATTTTAAGCCTCTAAGTAAATTTTTTGGTGAATACAATACTTTCGGGTATACGAGAATGTAAAAGTGCATGATTGGCTGAATTTGAAACAACTGGTAACGGTTTGATACTTTAGTGTAAGAATTAAGCCAAACTTCATCTGTCTAGATTGTTGAGTGATTATATTTAAATACAAGCATGCAGACAGACAAATGCAATTTTAAACCTAGGTTCTACTGGTTCAGAGCGAGAAGATTCATCAGCATCTTGCGTCTGAAAATTTTGTCTGTTGCAACTAAAACTTAATACATAGTTCATATATGGAAAAATTATTCCAAATGATCCTTTAGGTAGTTAATCGTTCTTAACATTTAAAGTTTAAACGAAATAATCGATAAAGCTTGAACGGGAAAGTTGCAAGTTCAACGTCCTATTATATCGAAGAATTGCCTTGTAAATAGGGCTAGCACACCTTGAATCTGTTAGATTCAAATGTCATTTTGCTGATATGGCTCAGAAATTTGGAGAAAAGTTGGCATTTCAAGTGTCCTCCTCGTCTGAAAATGGTTAAGAATAATGATGTCTGCTTCAAAATAGGCAACGTACTGCTTCAAAACGGAATATAAATATATACAACTAAATACAACTCAGTACATCAACGTCGATATCAGGATATTGTGCTGATTGAAATGTATGTAATTTTAATTGATTCGGTGTTAAAAAGTATGTGTTAATAAATTCACAATTCAACGAAAAAATAAAAATTCAACGAAATCTTAAAATGGATTATTTTTATTTTTTGTAACAATATTGTGAATTCACAATTCAACAAAAAATTAAAAATTCAACGGAATCTTAAAACGGATTATTTTTACTTTTTGTAACAGTATTGTGAATTTATCAATGCATACTTTTTAACACCGAATCAATTAAAATTACATACATTTCAACCAGCTCATTATCCTGATGTCGACGTTGACTGTACTGAGCACAAAAATAATTTGTTTTCAGATTTTGTTGAATTTTTGCTTTTTGTAAAAATTTGTGAATTTATCAATGCATACTTTTTAACACCGAATCAATTAAAATTACATACATTTCAACCAGCACATTATCCTGATGTCGACGTTGACTGTACTGAGCACATAAATATTGCGTTAAAATATCTAAATCCAAGGTTTGTTGAACTTGCATTAATCAGTAATGCAGCGCATTAGAGAAGGGGTCTTGAAGACGTCAGAAGAGTGAGAAGACAATAAATTGACGCAATTTATCACGTCATAAGAGTTGAGTTGCCGACTAAGAAGTCTAGGATAAGTATCCAAACATTTGTTCCGCAACACTTGGCGAAGATGCAGACGATTTATTAGACGGGAAATATTCGTGAATGAAATATTTATAAGGAAATATACCAATAAGCTTTCCGTTTATTTTCTTGAATTTGATGCTGCAGAAGACATTGATTAATAAAAAATATTTAACCATTTTCAAAAAATATGTCAGATAAATAAAAAATTATTTTTTTTATCGGCTTTTATTTATACGATATAAGCAATAAAAAATTATCTCAAGAGTGGAATTTTAAATTTAGAATTACTATTCATTCGTAAAGATTAAGAAAAAATGTATCTAGTACCAAATCGGAACATCAGACCACGTTATTTTGTCAGAATTTTCTTAGCAATTGGTCTGAAATATATTGTTACTTTTCGTCGTTTATATTTTTATTATTTATTAGAAACATATTGTTACATTCGGATATACAGAAAGATTGGATATACACATTGTTATATTCCTAGTATACAGAAAGTATAGTTATCGTTGAAAATTTCGAAAGTGAAATTTTGACGAATCTCCGCGATTTAGACCTCACTGATTTCAATTTTTTTTGGAAAATGTCTGTCTTTCTTTATTTAGACTTATGAAAATTGGTATACGATCTTTACACCAAATTTTGAGATTTCTGTCAAATTTTGAGAAAAATCTGTTTTGAGGAAGTCCGTTTGTCAGAATACAAACTAACACGATAAATGCAAAACGAAGAGATCTAGATAGATAAAATCCAGTACACAGATTTAACATCCATAGTATAGTAACCCGTTAAAGTGTGAGCAAAAGCGAACAAAGGTTGACTGTCTGTCTGTCTGTACTTTCAGAAACATGTAAACGCGATAATTCAAAAACGCAGTAACTTCAATATATCAAATTTGGTATGGGATTTTGTGACTACAAGTGCAGTTTCGTATCAAATCTTTGCTTGCTCTAAAGCACAAATTCGATTTTCGGATACAATTAACCTCATGCTAGGGATTAATTGTCAGAAAAACTAGCCAAGAATGGCCCAATAGATTCAGTCATAATGCTAAATTCACGCCAAAAGTTAATATTTCGTAACTATTGCTCTCCAGTGTATGTAAGATGTTTTCGTTCATGACAAGTTTATTAGAGAGTATGCCAGAAAATTTTGAGAATAACTATAAAAATGAAATACAAAGGAAAGCATATGTTCTCTTTGAAAGTACACAAATTGCATTTGGATAAGCGGCTCTTTTGCATATTCATTTTTGCATCATCTTTAAATTTTCTTAGGCCAAACCCTAATTTTTCACATTTTAAACGTATAATAATGAACCTCCAGATATAAAATTTTAGGTTATTAGGTTCAAAATAATTAGAGATGCACAAGAAAAAAAATATGGCTCCTTTGAAGGTATTCAAACATACTAAATGGTTACTCTTTTTTATATTTTCCTATATTCAAACTTTCATTTCAACCAATAACGTGAAAATTTTATAATAAGACTTTGTGATGTTCGTCTTATAAGTTTATCGTAAAAAAAAGACGAATACACTTCAAAATGCACGGTTTTATTTACATGATTATCAACAGAAAAATAATAATAATGAAAACCTGTATTTATATAAAATTTTGTATTCATAATGTTATAACAATTGAATAATAAAATCGTTTGTCTTCTCAATTTAAAACTTTTCCATTTGTCTTTACTTTATTTTATACATAAATCGATTAATTATTAATTATTTGCAAATTAACAGATATATAAAGCTGCTATTTTGTTATGAAATAGCATTTACTATGTAAGACTGCAAATGAGATTTCTAATTCTTCTGATGTAGATATCAATACGTATACCGGAGACTGAGAATTTTCTCAGTCTGTTTGATTTATCCATATTTCATTCTTCATAAGAATGCATTCCATTTCATTCTCCTTAGGGCCAAGATCTGCTGCATTCTTGGGCCATTCTAGGGAGAATATGACATTGTCTTCCACATATTTCTTTGCAATATTGCAATTGTAGATAGAATTGTTTCCTTTTATTAATCTACAAAATATAAAATTAGACTTAAATGCTTTCAAAATATTAGAATACAGTCAAACCTGTTGTTTGTATGGTCCTTTTTCCTGCGATTTTATTTTTGTGCGATTTAATTTGTACGAATTATCTAATGAATTTCAACGGTGTTGGCATTATAACCCCATTGTAATGTGTGTGTTTTTTATCAGTGTACACATGTATATTAATATAATGTGTGAATGTACAATACATGCGCATGTCCCGTTAAATAATTCCAGATTTCCTAAGTAAAATAAATAATATATTCCAAAAATAAATCAACTCTAATATCTTCAAGTGATTAAAGTGATTTTGAACCAATTCATCACAAGAAGACGTAGGCTTTGGATTACGACGAGTAGTATTGAATTACGTGCATTTTGAAATGAGAAAACATTTTATGTTTAAAATGAGAAATTAAATTAAAAAAATGTTTCCATGTGTAGTTTAATTATTTATCTTGTTTGGATAGTACTTTCTCATTATTTTGTAAATATTCGACTTACAGTTTTTTAAGTGAGACTTTTTTTTGCATGCGGTCCGCCTTCACCACATACAATTTTTTTCTTTAATATGTTGGAAAACATTATTTGTCATAGCTCTTTATAGAATTTCGAATATTTATTTTTGTGCGATTTCTTTTATGCGGTCACTATCTATCGCGCAAAAACAGGTTTGACTGTTATTGCAATTTTTTTAAATATATGGTGTATATTTTTAGTAAGAAAAAAATTTATATTTACTTTAATTTCCTGCTGAAAAATAAGATATCTAAGATATGAAAAAGTTTTAAAAGAGATTCGCATCATTAGTCCGAAACATCGTAGCATGGCAACACTGATTTGTTGATATTTATTTTTTTAGAAGCTGTGCATGTCTAGGCGGTATGTATTCCGTTGATAGTCAAGAAGCTGTAGTAGAAATGTATTATTTGTAGTGTACTTCAGATGTAAACACAATGTCTCATTAGAAGTTTTATTGCCTTTGCATTTGCCTTTACATTTGAAGTTTGCCTTATTTGAATGTTGCCCAAACATTCAAACCAATACTCACCACTAAAATCGGTTTGAAATAAATAGTAATTTCCTAATAGAAAAAAAAATGCAAAGCCAAATACAAAAAAAAAATGTTGGTGAATCAAAGTATTAGTATATTATGAATAAGATTATTATTCTTTGCTCCAAATAATACAAATAACTTCCAACTATCTCGTGAAGAGAGAATATAGTAAATTGTCGCAATCAAAATGACTTATTTATTTGCGCCTATAAAAAAACAAATCTATCTGAATCAGTTGCTAGACACCGAAACAAAAGTTTGTTAGATACCAAAAGAGCGTAACAGATATCTCCGGAACATTATATATACTGATTTTTAACATGTACTTTTAATTATTTACCAGCTATAACGTGCTCACAAAATATCTATTTAATATCACTCAACGTGTGATATAAATCCTGTTACTAATGCATTGTAAATAATTATCTATACTTATAATAAAGCTCAATGTGTGTGTGTGTTGGCGCTCTACAGACCAGACCATTCAACCTACAGCTACCAAATTTGGCACGTGTATACCTTGGAGGCCGGGAATGTGCACCTGGGGGTTATATTTTCGAATTTTTAACTACAATTTTATTTATTTAAAAATTAGGCGAAATTTTGAATTGTTTCTGCTATACCTGCCGAAAATATTACCGCACAAAAAAGATTTTTACATGAAGTTAAAGATAAAAAATTTATCTTTTAAATGATACTACTGTTTTAATCTTAAAATTAAATTTCTATTTTTAATGAATTTTTAAATAAATATTTTAACTATGTTTTTCAATAATTTTTTTCGTCAAAAATAAAAATGAGGATTAAGCACGTTTCGCATTCATGAGAAAAAAATAGCTTTTTTCAAAGTGTTGCCATCACATTGATTAAAGCTCTAACTGAAAATAAATTAAATCCTTTTGGAAATGAAATCTGCAAAAATATAATTTTCGGCATGTGAATGTAGGAAATGAAACAAATATGAAATATTATTTTTTCTAAAAAATAAATTCAAGAAAAATTATTTTATGATCTTTTACACTCTCTATATAGGGTGTTTATTCAGTCCCGGATCCATTTTGATATTTAATGACTCATAAAATAATGAAGATGTAAACAAACTTATGGCATTTATTGATGGAATAACTCATATATTTTCCTTTTCAGGTTTGAATATCTTTACTTTTGTAAATATCGTCTGCGCGTGTTTTTAATTTCAGATAGTTTCATTTTCCAGTCTAAATATCTGTACTTTTCTAAATATCGTCTGCTTATTAATTGCATTTTTCTCTCTTTTGTTTTTGGCAACTATTGAAATGTTATGTTTACTTTTGATGTGTTTGTTCTATGTAGTACTTTTGTATGTGATGTTTTATTCGATCGGATATTAAGGAGAATGCATACACCACAAGAGAAAGCACAGATTTTATGGTGGTCATAGAGTTAATTTCCAATCAACTAAATCACTGACTTTTAAGAGTTAATTTCAAATCACTTAAACTGACTGATTTATGAAGATTTGAATATCACTATTCAATAAAAAAAGGATAATTTTAGATTTTTCATCGATCGTTTCAAAGAAAATACGCCAATAAGCGCGCAGGTTTCTCAAGATTAATTGGCCTAAGATTATGAAAATGGTGAGTTTTTCTAAATTTTTAACATTTAAAACTTCATAAATAAGTCTTAGTTGATCGTGGAAAATAGAAACATTCATTCATTTATTTAAAATTTAGTGTGTCCAGAATATTTATCAGAATATGATACCTTACTGCATTAAATTTAGACTTCATAATTTTTGAAATATATTTATAAGCAGGAATAAAATATTATTATTGATTTCATTTCAATCCTTTTGAAAGCAAAACTAAAAACTGAATTTTATACTGAATCTCAGAAATTTTTGTTGAATTACTGTTTGAGATATTACATAAACTATGAAAAATATTTTGTAGTTAACATAAGACTTAAATACCGAGCGATTCTGTTTGTAATACTCACATTCAATAATAATAATAATTAATAAATAACAATAAAGATGATAAATAAAATAAAACGCTTGGTTTTATTAAAAAATATCTTAATATTAATTGCAATTTCGTCATTTACATTCTTAATTAAAGTTGCAGTTTTACCGGAAATGGCAACAAATTAGCAAAATATATATAGTAAATTGAACGAAACGATCTAAAAAATATAAGTTTGGTATGACTATCAAAATATGAAGATTAAAAATGTTTTGTTTGAGAATCCTCTAAGAGACCAGTTACTAAAAATATTTAATTGAAATTTGAAGCGAGCGGTAATACTGGCGAACCGGCTGGTCGCCAAAGGCGGCTAGTTGTAAAATAAATTTAAAGCTTTATAAAAAATGTTGAAAATGGAAAAAAAAAGTTGAGTGGAATTAAAAGCTATATCGCTGTTGAACTTGAATTTTTGAATTTTAAGGTAATGTAATAAAAGTTTTTGTTTAATAATAAGCTCCGAAGAAAAGAGTAAACAATTCTAATTAATTTTTGATTACAAATTTAATTAAAATCCTGCAAAATTCTTTCTTGTGATCCTTTTGTCCAAGAATTTGGTAGTCCAAGGGATAGAGACCCCACCCCTGAATGTGTTCTTAAAAACTTGCAAGTCGTATTTCGCAATAATAGATAGCATAACAGTTTTTAGACATCTGCATATTGATAAGAAATATTCAGTTAAAAGGCGCTATCTAAAACATTCGAAAACCATATCACGTTTCGATGTATAATAAAATAAACTTGCCTTTAAATGCCCTTCAGTTCTTTGTAGAATTCCAATGATTTGGGTTTGTATATAGTTAACAAAAATGTAAGAAGAAAAGAGTTGTAGCCTGGAATTGAATTCGTGCACGAAGTCCAATATTTTCTGCATATTTGGAATTTTTTCACATCCCTAGGAAAAACCGATTTTATTTTATCTAACTTTTTGAATAAAAATATAAATGCATAAATGCGAACATTAAGAACAAAGCAAGTCACAAAAGTTATAACAATTTTTCTTACTGTTGAAGAACAAAAATCTATATGAATTGTTGCTAGAACATATTAACAAAATTCTGGAAGTAGATTATTAGAAATTTATAACAAGAAAAATTATTGATTTTTATTTAAATGTTTTTTATTGACGAAAAAAATAATTGTTTAATTAATTGTTTCAAGATGGGCTTTAAAATCTTTCTTATTCTTCAATATTTGTGAATAAAATTTGAAGCATATATAACTTTTAAAATCGTAATACGACTTTTAAAAATCGTCTGCTTTCGTTGATATTTTGTCTGTAATTAAAAACGTTTCAGATGATGAAAGGATTTTATATATTATAATGTTTTGCTCAAAAGCATTTTTAAATTAAAAATATTAAGTATGAAAGTATTTTATTCTCGAGCTTCTATCAAATAGTGTTTACATCACAAATTTTTTGGAGCAGCTGCAAAATAAAACGCATATGATAAACAAAATTTCTCCATCCCCTGAATCATACCTCTGTAAAATGAAAGAATGCTGTTAATTTGCATATTAAAGTTCATTCAAACTAAACTTGAAATATTTTGCAAATTTTTTTCATTTTTCTTTATTCAATCGCTTTTTATCAGAAAGATTATTAAATTAAAGCAATTAATTTATCAAAAGATTTATAAATCTCTACTTCTAATTAAAAAATATCCTCCCGGCAAGATGGAAGACAAAGGCAGAGAGATTTTTTATTTTTAAAGTTATTTTTACAAATTCCTTTTCAAATCAAAAGTAATCAAATATTGCTTATTTAGGCAACTATAAATAATGATTTTATTGTATCGTATAATTCAGAATTTATTGCAAAATAATATTAAGGTAACAATTATGATAAAAATAGAATGCAAACACACTTTTTATAAAGTTTATATTATCGAGGAGTTTTGCATTTTTTAAGCGAATATCAAAAGATTGTATCATCCAAAAGATTGCATACCAAAAGATTATATAGTAATTTTTACATCAAATTTGTAAACATTTATCGTTTTCAATTTAAACATATTTGAAGATAGTAAATATTGTTTGTAATTATTATTTTTAATTAACCACAGAGAATAACTTTTTAAGATATAAGTTATGAATTTATAATGTCTGTGGTAATTGGTTTATTTATCAACTACATTTGGGGGTATATCGTCTGCGTCTCCTAATTAATACTGAAATTAAGATATCATCTCTTGCATTTTTGAATACTTCATCTATAATTATTAATTGGAATTAATGAGAATATACCATTAGTTTTTTTTCATATTATGTTTACAGCTATAAGGGCTAATATTTTTAATCCAAAATACTTTCAGTAATGAGTTAAACATCGCATTAGATGACCTCCTGATTAACAAAAATTCCCTGCCATCGAAGTTCATTTGAAAAAACGCATTTAAATTATGAAATTTATGTTTATTACACAAAATACAAAATTATTCAGATAATTATTCTACATGTAACATTAATATAATTTGAAATCTGAAAAACAGCCTATTTTAAGATTTGAAAAGGTAATTGTCATTCGGTTACTAAATTTATTTATCTTTATAGATATCAATATCATGATAAGCTTTATGTTAAACTAGCCACCAGTACTACCGCTCGCTACAATTTTCAATTAAATATTTTAAGTAACTGGTCTCTTAATAGATTCTCAAACAAAACATTTTTAATCTTCAAATTTTGATAGTCATACCAAACTTATACTGTTGTTTAGATCGTTTCGTTCAATTTACTATATATATTTTGCTAATTTGTTGCCATTTCCGGTAAAACTTCAATTTTAATTTAAAGTGGAAATGATGAAATTTCAATTAATATAAAGATATTTTTAATAAAACCAAGCGTTTTATTTTATTTATCATCTTTATTGTTATTTATTATTATTGAATACGAGTATTGCAAACAGAATCGATCGGTATATAAGTCTTAGGTTAACTACAAAATATTTTTGATAATTTATGTAATATCTCAAAGAATAATTCAACAAAAATTTCTGAGATTCAGCATAAAATTCAGTTTTTAGTTTTGCTTTCAAAAGGATTGAAATGAAATCAATAATAATATTTTGTTCCGGCCTATAAATATATTTCAAAAATTATGAAGTCTAAATTTAATGCAGTAAGGTATCATATTCTGTGAAATATTCTGGACACACCAAATTTTAAATAAATGAATGAATGTTTCTATTTTCCACGATCAACTAAGACTTATTTATGAAGTTTTGAATGTTAAAAATTTAGAAAAACTCAACATTTTCATAATCTTAGGCCAATTAATCTTGAGAAACCTGCGCGCTTATTGGCGTATTTTCTTTGAAACGATCGATAAAAAATCTAAAATTATCGTTTTTTTATTGAATAGTGATATTCAAATTTTCAAAAATCAGTTAGTTTAAATGATTGATTTAGTTGATTGGAAATTGACTTTTTTTATTTAAAATATTAGTTTTTTCAAGAATAATTTTGTTAATCGTGATTTCCACAGCAGAAGCTTTACGTAAAATCAAAAATTCGCTATTTATTAGAGCATTTATTGAACCAAGTTACATAAAATATAATCATTTTCCATTTAGATCATTTTAGCAGATCTGTGTCTTACTAAAGGTTTACAAATTAGCTATGTGGCCCTGATTTGAATGGATATCCTGTCCATATTAAACAAAACTTGCCTTAAAATAAAACTGATTTATTGGATTAATAATATAGAGAGTGTAAAAGATCATAAAATAATTTTTCTTGAATTTATTTTTTAGAAAAAATAATATTTCGTATTTGTTTCATTTCCTACAGACACGTGCCAAAAATTATATTTTTGCAGATTTCATTTCCAAAAAGATTTAATTTATTTTTAATTGGAGCTTTAATCAATGTGATGGCAACACTTTGAAAAAAGCTAATTTCTTCCCTTGAATGTGAAACGTGCTCGTGCAGCTTAAATTTTATTTTTATTTGGTACTAAAAAAATTGTTGAAAAATATAGTTAAAATATTTATTTAAAAATTCATTAAAAATAGAAATTTAATTTTAAGGTTAAAACATTGGTATCATTTAAAAGATAAATTTTTGATTTTTAACTTCATGTGAAATTCTATTTTGTGCGGTAATATTTTCGGAAGTTATAGCAGAAACACGCCAAAATTTTACTTAATTTTTAAATAAATAAAATTCTAATTAAAAATTTGAAAAAATAACTCCCAGGTGCACATTCCCGGCCTCCAAGGTATACACGTGCCAGATTTGGTAGCTGTCGGTTGAATGGTCTGGCCTGTAGAGCGCCAACACACACACACACATTGAGCTTTATTATAAGTATAGATTAATCTTATATAAGCTTTATGTGGATTTAAGATTAATGCCCGTTTGTCAAAATTGAATTTTTTAAACCGATTTCTTGTCAAAGAAAATTTTGATTTTTTTTTTATTGTAACACTAAAAGTTGTTAGTTACTTATCTTGTAGCTTTTCAAAATGGTGTTTTGACAGGTTTTTGAAAGAATTGATTTTGTCATGCTTGTTGAGAAACCAGATACTAATCTGAAGTCTTATTCGCATTGCCTTTGAATAGCAAAAGATAAAATATTTCTGATAATAGTTAATCATATTTAAAGAAGCAGTCTACGACTAGAGAAACAAACATATGACAAATTTCAAATCTCTGTTAATTATGGATAATGGTATTTTCACTTTAATGTATATTCTCAAAAAAAAGTTTAAAAGAAAAAGCAAATAAAAACAAGCATACTTTTATTCTTACTTCCAAAATAAAGATTATAATAAAGTATAATTAAAAAAAAGCAAGGAGAGTTTCTATAACATTTTAAGTTGACTATTTTTATATAAAATTGTAAATTATATATTTCTGCTGCTTTATTTTTTTTATTTAACTAGTTTTCTTTGAGAAAATAAACTTAAATTTATCGCACTTAATGAATTTCAAAGTAAAAAAAAAAAGAAAAATAGAGTTAGCATAGAAGTCTTATTTTAAGGTTGGTAAATAATTGAAAAGTCGCCACTATATAACCATAACAATGCATTTCAACAAACCACCTAATTGCATAGTAAAATGAACAGAATGTAAGGTTTCTAAAATAGTATAGTAGTCAATAAAAAGATCAAATTAATAAAATGTTTCAGCAACCATTCATTTTGGCTAACAGATGGTCGCCAAAGACAGTTAATTTAGAATAAGAAAATGTATAATTAAAATTAAAGATATGCAATAACTGTAAGAGTTTTCTTACTTTTTGGATAATTATATGTAGTAATATAGTGCAGTATATAGTGTAGTATATAGTGCTTCAATTATATGTAGTAATATAGTGCAACCATTTTTGAAGAATTATTTTTTTTAAATGTATCTGCACCTTAGCATTAAACTAATAATAATGAAATTTGTTTCTTGAAATTTCTTTATAAGTTTTTCTTCCGTCCTTTTCCTTCAGTTCCTTGAAAAACGTACAAAACTTGTTTTACTTTAAATAAATTCATATTCATGCATAATTTCGCCTCTTTTGCGTTTTCCCCCCTTTCAAAATATAGATTTTTCTAAACATTTCTACAATTTTAATATAATCCCCCTTTTTTTTGAAGTTGAAGCAAAATTTCATTTCAAATGTGAACAGAGTAGAATCTGTTTCTTTTGTTTACTTTTAGTTTTCACTCTCACACTGCGTTTGTCTTAATGAAAGGAAGGGGAAAAATGAAATAAATATATAAATATCTTAATCTAAATCAGCATTGGGAGACGTGTTTTGTTTCTTGTTCCATTTTAGCGATTTTCTTAATGCAACAAATCTGTTAGTAAATTGAAGTTCCGAGAGAAAGTTTTATATAAGAAATTAATCAAAATTACAAACATTATGAAATTACAATTAAAAAATTATTTCTGAATCAAACTAAAAAAAATTTAAAAAGATGCAAATGTATTTAGAGAGCGCTAATGCTGCTACTACTAAAACATAGATGAACTTAACCAAATTAGTAAAAATATTAATATAAGCAAAACGAATAATAATAAAAAAAAGGAAAAGAAATGATGAATCCGGCCTGAAGACTTTCTTAGGGGTCATTCTCAGGCAGGGATTCCAGCAAGGTATCTTTTCTTTTAGGGGGTCTGTGAGGGCTATTTTAGGACGAAAGTCAGACCCCTCACAGAAAAAAATCCATCCACTGTATAATTTTCTCGATACCGTAATTTTATTTCAATTTTTCTTACTAGCTGCCTTTGATGATCAACTCTTTTGCCGGAAATTGTTCTTGTTACTTCTGATAAAATCTCTTATGCATATCTTAATGTTCATAATTCTTTCAAGAAAATATTTTTAAGTATTAAATAGTGACAGGCATGAAAACCCCATTATTTTAATATCCTTATATTTGTTCTTTGCAAATCATCCTAATACAGTGAAGTCCTATGACATCATAATGCTATTGAAAGATTAATTTTCAGGAAAATATACTTTCTAACTTTCTCGGTGCTGTAATGGCTCTCCTCTCTCTCTCTAAATTTTCTTCTATATCTCCTGAAAACTTCACTGATATTAGGCCATATCCTTCTTCTTTAGATTACAACATTAGAAAATTTAATATTCATTAATGAAATCTGAATAATTAAATGAAAAATGTCTCAACTGGCTAGCATTAAAAGAACTTTTACTCATAAAAAATAATAAATAAACTTTCCTGAGAATTATCCTTACATAATTGAATTTCGGATCTACTGTTGCAATATAGGTAATTTTTTTAAAAAGTAACAACATTTGTGAAAATTGTGGGCGAATATTAAATTGGAAACGTTAAAACAGACAATTTCTAAAATTGTGAAATTGTATAAAAATTCTTTTTGTGGTGTAATACACACACATCAAATTTTTCCAATAGCAAATAAATTAACTTATGTAAACTGATTTGAACAGAGAGCGCACGTACGTAACACACGCACGCACGCACGCACACACACACACACACACACACACACACACACACACACACACACACACACACACACACACACACACATTTAATTTCTAGTATATGTTGTATAGAGAAAGTATTGTTATCGTCAAAAAATTGGAACTCGAGACTTTAATGAATCTCCACGTTTTAGACTTCCCTGAGTTCGAAAAACACATTTCTGGAAAATGCCAATCTGTATGTCTGTGACAAAGATAACCCGAAAATGCTTTGAGCTAGATGGATGAAATTTAGTATACGCTCTTTACACCATATTTTCAGATTTCTGTCATATTTTGAGAAAACTCCGGTCAGAAAAAAATTTGTCTGTCTGATTTTTTCAATATAAAATAACACGTTTACTACAAAACGAAGCGAGCGAAATAAAATTCGATGTCCAGATTTAACATCTATATTGTGGACACTTACAAATTGTGAGCTAAATCCAGCAAGTGGTTGACCGTCTGTCGGTCTGTACTTTCAGAAACGTGTAAACGTGATAACTTAAAAACGCAATGACTTATGCATCAAATTTAGCTTGGAAATTTCTGGCTAAAAATGTAATTTTGTATTAAATTTTTAATTTCAATCAGTAAAAACATGTCTGAAAAATAAATTAGCTTTTCAGATACTATTAACCGCACGCCAGGGACTAATCACCAATAAAATCGCCAAAAATGGCACTATAAATTCTGTAAAAAGGCTGATTTTACTCCAAAGATTAATATTTCGTAACTGTTGTATGCCAATGCTTTGCCAGGAATTGGCATACAATTATGTCTAACATCCATTTGTGATAACTTTTTTATTAGAGTGAGCGAAAGTTGTGGGGAGACCACTCCCGTATTTTATTATTAGTGAATGTGTGTTTGTGTTTGCATGTGCGTGCATGTGTGTGTTGGCTTTCTACATCCCACACCGTTCAACCTGGAACTACCAAACATTACATTATTGGAAGTGTAAGAACGCCCACTTCGGAGCGAGTTTTTTTTTTTGTAATTTTAATTAACTAAAATTTAAGCGAAATGTTGGCAGTTTTTTTTGTGCTGAATATAACTTCCAAAAATATTACAGCACAAAATTATTTTTATATCATTTTAAAGATCCATCTTTTTAATGAAAGAAATGTTTTAACTTGCTAAGATTCTATTTCTAATGATTTAAAAAATATTTTAACTATATTTTCTAATAATTCATTTTGCAAAAAATAAAAATAAAATTTAACAAACATCTTAAATTGTGCATAAGAAAAACGAGCTTTTATCAGTTTTTTTTGTTTAAGTAGACAAAAGCTTAAATTAAAAAATTAAATTAACTCTTGCTGTAAATTAAACCTAGAAAAGTTTAATTGTATGAAATTAAATAAATATGTAATGTGTATTTTCTGAAAAATAAATGCAAGAAAATGTTTTCTGTTATCTTTTAAAATATCTATATCATTTATTCAATAATTCAGTTTTATTTAAGGCATGAATAGTTTAATAACATACAGGATATCATCTCTAATCAGGGCCCAGCAACTAATTTCTAGAACTTTTTTTAATTGGCGTATATATCTGATAAAAAATGGCACAAATGAAGTAAATAATTATATTTTATATATAGTTTAAATCAGTGCATGTTCTAATGAATTAGGAAGTTTTAATTTTTAAACAGATTTTCTGTCTTGTTAATCAGATTTAATAAAGTATTCTTAAGACACGAATATTTTAAATAAAAGAAGTTCCACTACCTTGCGAATGAATTGAGTTATGAAAATTTAAGTATTTCTCTCTTATAAACACACGAGATTTTACATCCCTCTATCACCATTTTGAAGAAAATAATCAATCAGAGACCGGAGTTTCACCAAGGCTGATTGGACTAAAATAATGAAATTATTGATTGTTATAAAATAATGATATCCAGAACTTTAATAAGGTTTCATCACAGATGATTGAAACGTTATATTGTCAAGATTTTCTTACTGAATATTATTTACAGGATCGATGGACTGTATAAAATTTAAATTTCATGAATTTTTTTCAGAAGTATATTTTTTGACTGAAATAAAATAGAATATCACTTATCGCATTTAAATTTCTTTGAAGGTAAAGCTGCAAAACCGAATTTTATGATGAATTAGAGAAATTTTTGTTGAATAATTCTTTGAAATATTGCATAAATTATATAAAAAATATTCTTTAATAGACAAAAGATATCAATACTGAAGGATTCGATTTTTCTGTAGTGATATATTTAAAAATATTCTTGGTTTTAGGAAAAATGTGTTCGTATTTTTTGAAGTTTGTTGTTGAAGAAAGTTGTTAAGAGAACAACCTGCATAAATATTTAACAGAAAATTTTAGAGAGCAGTACTCCTAGCAAACCAGGTAGTCGCCAAAGGAGTCTAGTATATAAATATAATACTAAGCATATTAACTCAATTATGTAATACAATGTTATAACACAAACCATTCAGTCTGTGAATACTGAAATCGAACTAATTTAGTGTAGAAAACCATGCCCATTTCTGAAGAAGATAGTGAAATAGAATCAGACACAACTTTTATCTTAAACATCAGATGGCCGAAGTTCAGTGAACCGGTTCAAGTATTTCAGAGGATTAGATGCTGGATTTAGGAGATGCGGGAAATGTTTAAATGCAATTTATCTTGCCTCAGAATTAAGCTGGCGCCTAGAAAGTTTTGAATGAATATCCAAATATTTAATAAGAAAACATTTTGAAAATATGCGAAGATTTCAGATCTACTTCAAGTAAGATGTCTGTGAAATTTATTGACCAATAAAGTTTGAAAAAAATCCTCTTTATCCCCATATTTGCAATCATGTTAGCTATTAATTATACTTGCCAGAAAATATCTGCTTATAAATGCACAGTAAACATTCAAGAGCCAACAAATGCACACTGTAGTGACTATATTAATCTAATTTTTATTTAAGGTATTTCTTAAACAATTTTTAAGTCAGCAACAATTTCAGAAGTATAACACATATTATTTTAAAGTAATAATGACATAAAATTACACAAAAAGTTATCAGAAAAAGTTTGTGTACAGGTACAAATTAAAAGGATATTTGCAAATTAATCTTCATTTTTTAGCTTCTATGAACTTTTTTTGCTATTTGTTTATTTTAATTCTGATAGCAATACAGAAAGTAGAATAAAAAACTTGAAGGAAATGAAATATCATCTGAATTTATATTTTGCTACATATTCATTTTAACTCTGGTGGAAATACAACAAATAAAAAAAACCAATAAAGTTTTGTTGTTATGATACACACTTGCAAACAAGTATTTAGTTTTGTTAAGTAAATTTAAAATTTCATTTTGAATATTTTTTAAATATAGTACGTATTGTGTTTGACTTAAAAAGGATTCTAAAGAAAAGGATATAAAAGAAAAGAGAAACGAAAATCATCTTAAGACTAAGGAATGAAGGAAAAACTCTTGGAATTGGCAAGGTAGTTGGAAGAGCTCATTCTTCTGCCCAAAGAGTGAACAATAATTATAAGCCATCGAAACTGTTATCTCAAAGCCACGTAGTGGCCGCCCATCTAGGCTGACTTTACGAGAAAAGAGATACGTCTTGAAATCAAAAGTTGATTGCATCTCAAATAGTAATTGATATTAGAGAAAGATTTAAAAAATCTCTTCATGAAGACTTTATATGGAAAATACTGAAAAAGGCTGGCTATCATTGCCGTGTAGCTCGTAGAAAGCCACGTATTTCAGCTGTCATTAAGCAAAAACGTTTAAATTTTGCCAATGAGTATGTAAATAAACCTTGAGTCTGATGAAAGCAAGTTTTGTATCATTGGCATCAAAAGGGCGTAAACTGGTGTGGAGAAAACAAGGTGCGGTTTTTGAGAAGCAAAATCTTGTGCCTACAGTTAAACACGGTGGAGGTGGCGCAATGATTAGGTGGTGCATGGCAGCAAGTGGAGAAGGTCGATTAACTTTTATAGATTCCTTATTAGATCGTATGGGATATCTGAATAAATATATTAAAAGAAAATTTGGCAACAATTTACAATTGGGTGCCCCTTGAGTTTTTGACGTTAAGATCACTTGAAAAAGTAACGGTAAAAATTTTCAGCCGGTAACCCAACAGTAACGTCAATGAAAACAAAACGTTATGGAAACCAGAAGTAGGGAATCATCGCTGAAATTTGTTGCCAATCGAAGGGGCACCCAAATCTACACTAGAACCGAAAATTTGAAACAGAGCGCACAAGAAGTGAACCTTGGTGATGACTTTTGGTTTTTACAAGACAATGATCGAAAACACACAGCCCACAACATAAAGCTCTGGCTGTTGTCAGTTGTCTGTTGTGTATCAAAAATCAGTTACATACTCCTCCGCAATCACCAGAGTTAAGCCCCACTGAACATTTATGGGACTTATTGGAACGCAAGATTCGGCAACATAATATAACATCGAAAGATATGCTGAAAAGAGTGATTATGATGGAATGGAATAATATTTCATCTGAGGAAAACACCAGGCTAGTCCAATTTATGCCTAAACGATTGACAGAGGTTCTTGTTAGACATAAAGGTTATCCAACCAGATATTAAAGTTTAATTGATAGCCCATGGAAACTATTTTTTTGAAGACATTTTTCATCTGTACGCGCGAACTTTTTCTGATAACTTTTTGTATAATTTTAAATTATTGTTATTACTTTAAAACAATATGTGTTATACTTCTGAAATTGTTATTGATATCTAATGAATTGTTCAAGAAATACTTTAAATAAAAATTAAATTAATATTGTCACTATAATATACTTTTATTCTCTCTAGAGTGTTTACTGTGCTTTTTTACGCAGATATTTTCTAGCAAATGTATATATATTTCTTGAAACATTTCCCCAATATGTATTGGAACAATAGTTTAGTAAACACAAAATCAAGGAAATTACTTTTTTGTTTTGAGATTAATGTTTGATTTTGTGCTTTTTAGTTTCAAGAATAAAAATATATTTCGAAAGTAAAAAAAAAATAAAAAAAAAATGCAAGCATGGTTTACTGTTTATTCTTTCCCATTCTTAAAAAATATAAAAAGTTTTTTTATTGCATTGAAATTTTATTAAATAATTTCATTTTTAGAAATGGAAGCTAATACCATCAATGACATTATTCGTAGTAGAATTCGGCTGTCATTTTGTTATATTCTAACTTATTTTAAATAATAAATATTAAAACACAATTAAGTATGAAGACAAGGACTACAGATGCAATATGATTCAAAGCTACCAAAGTTCTATTAATTTTATTTTAAATTAGAATTTTAGAAAAAAAAAGCACAACATGTTGCCAATCACAAAAATAAGCAAACGCTAATTTTTCACAAAATTATATAAAAAAAAAATTACAAATTCCAAACTAATACGCTTTTTACTAGCATTCTCATATATTCAATATTGTTTCATCTCCAAGTTATGAGTTTTGTGTTCACGAAGAGTTTCCGATATCGTACATTCTTTTTAATTGTCCAGGATTCAATAATCAATAGTTTTTTTTTTAGAAATTCCAGATTTAAACCTTGTTAAACTTGATGCCTCTATCTGAATTAAATTTCTTATAGACGAATCACCAAATCAAGCTGAAAGTATTTAAAATTTTTTTTCCTGATCTACAATCATTCTAATTGGTACTCTCACCTCAACATTATTTAATTTCATTAAGAACTAGCTGGTACTCGGAGTGTTGCTGCCACAAATGAAATAATTTTGGAAGTATCCTTTGAGATTTAAAATAGCTATCTGGTTTAATTAGGAATGATAGAAAGAATTATATTTATTTTCTGTCGACAATGAATATATTCATTGAAATTGAATGCTATGTAAAAGAGAAGTACAATTAATATTTATTCCATTTTTTTAAACTTTATTATTCAAGTGCTTTAGGGTAGACAATTTTTTGTTTTTGTTTTTCCTTCTTTAGCAAAAAGAAATTTCTCGGCTGACATACGCGTAAGCTTCCAGCATACAACTGACAATGTGAAAAACATTGATTTTCTAGATTCAGTCCACACACTTGAAGTGATTGACCTTGAGCTTTGCTGATGGTCATCGAGAATGTCAATCGAATTGGAAATTGCTGTCATTTGAAATCAAAAGGTATGTTTATGGGAATAATGAGAATGCGTGGAATGAATGTCTTCATGCGTCCAATGAATTAATATCTTCTCCAGTCGACTTTCTGTTAAGCGTAGTTGACTCACTTCTTGCCGCATATTGGTCTTTTTATTCTGATGCGCTTGATCAGGTAGCATATAAAAGTAGTTTTTCGATTCTTGCCACATGTTCATCTTGAGATTCTGAAACATGTGGATTTACAATTCGTGAACGATCTGCTTCACTGCTCGCTTGTCGTTCCTCGTTTGTTTTAGAAGCTTGAATTGACTTGTTTCTATGTGCTGCGCTGGTAGATCTACTAAGTGACGAAAGTTTGGGAGGAATGTTTTTTTATCGAGGCAATCAACACGATATACGCTTGTATAACCGAAATATCTTTTGTCGATTCACTGAATCAATAGAAAAATTACTGTTTGCACTGGAAAATTTTCATTATATATAACTTAACTTGATCGGCATCGATAATAATAATTCAACTTTGTATGTGTAAGATAAACTCTGAATAATATGGGCGGTTTGCTGCAGACAAAATATTATACACGCTGAATGATAACATTCTGTTTGCATGACTATTCATTATAGAGAAGAAAATTAGCCTATGCAATCAATAATTTCGATTTCATTTCATTCACCCCGATTGGCATCGATCATAATAATTTTATTTTGCTTGATACATGTGCGATTAACTCCGAATAACATGTGCCGTTTGCCATTTGCTATTTGTCAATTTTAAAATATAACACAAGCGCAAGCAATAAGTCGACAAAGTATCAAGGCAATCGGTTGAACGGTAGGCAGCGAAAAAGGTCCGGACAAACAAAAATTCATTTTTATATATTAGATGTTACCTAATATTTATTTTTTCTCTTTATTTTGATAATCGTTAAAAATGTTTTCTTACTCTTTGCTTATTTTATTATTTAATTTCTTTATCTTTTTGCTGAAGCATTATCAAACAATATCAAACTTGTGCCTGCAGAAAAATTTAAGAATTTATTAAACTAATAAATGTAGCAAAATATATGAAAAATTTTAAAAAATCTTGAAAATTCCTGAAAAGATGAATTTAATGGCTGATAGAGCCTAATCACTCGCACTGACTTTGGAAGTTAAAATTTTTTAAATATTAAATCGTTTGCATTTATCGATGGCTGCCTTACTAGCACAATGATTGATGTATTTCGCTGACTTCCTATTCTGTCTGATTTTCCATTTGCAATTAATTTAATTTAAAATTTATTTTGCAAATCAATTAATTTAAAATATAAATATCAGAAAAATTTAAAATATCAATTTAAGTTACATTAGTAATTTTATTATAAAATACCATTTTGAATGCATTGATTCCTAAGTGGAAACTCATTTTATGATGATATATGTAGTATTGATTTTTATTTACGTTGAAAAAATTTCAAAAGATTGAAAGCTCTATGCTAAATTAAGTGAAATTAAAAAGCTGTTAAAAAATTTGAGCAGAAATAAACTGCGCAATTACTTAAATAGTACGAATATCTTAATTATAACGAAGTATTATTTCTAAATGACCTATTAGATTCGATGCACCTTAATTCAGAATTATTTTTCCTTCGTTAAGATACCATTTCCTATCAGATTCTCCCTTTTTAATTTCTTTAAACTTTAGATTCCCTTTCTTCTTTTTATTTCGATTTCCTATTCCACTCCATCTCTTTTAATTGTGGATACATTATACTTTTCATTTCTTTTCACCACTCAGCGTTATCTTCTTTTAATTCATTCCATTCATTTTCTTTTCTTTTTGAAATGACTGTTCTAAAGGCAATGCGCATTAATTGACGGTAATTAAGTGTAGAATTATTTTGACGAGAACTTTAAGGAATTTCATTTTAAATAAAGTATGCTTTGCTCTCCCGAATTTTCTTTCTATACTAACAGTTTCTCGAAATTATTGTGAAATCTACATTTTAAGTATTTTTTATGTACGATATTGGAATTCCTTAGAATTACAAAAAAAAGTATATTCGAGTCTTTAGTCTGATATATTGTATCATGAACGTGTTTTGGATTTGATCTGTTTATCTACCAATTTTATTTTTAAAATTCGCTCTGAATTTTATCACTGCAATTATGGGAGCACAAAGGGTGTGTTTAACATTATCGCAGTATGTGTGAGTATAAATTCCGCAACCTAAACACTAAAAAGCTTTATTGTAAAACACGCTTAAAATATTTAAAAAAATTCGAAACTTAAGAAAAATTAGTGCAGAAATAAAATTGCATTCCTAAAAAATTTATTTTTTGAATTTTAAATTAATATAAAATGATTTTTTTAATAATATTCTCAAAAATTGTCGATTAAAAATTCTTCCAAAATACTTACTCTATTATTATTACTATAAAAAATTTTTTAGCATACAAAGTGTCCATTCTGATTCGACAGCTGATTTCTATATTATGGACAGATATATGCTTCTAATTGGAAGTATACTTCAAAAAATCTTTAAAATTTTTTATTTAACGCAGTTTTAATTAATGCATTAGTCTGCACAAATTACGAAATCTAAGTTTTTATACAGTCTATAAGTCCTATTATTTATATTTAATAAAATATTCTAGACAAGCTAGCATTTTTTATTTATATATAAAACTTCGAATTTCATTATTTTCAACCAATCAATGGATGCTTCATTCAAATGTAATTCATTCATTGGCAGATACCCATTTATACAGATGTGTTTGTTTTTTGTATTTTGTATTTTTATTTTAATAATATTTTCTTTTCTTTTATTTTATGCTTTGTCCCAGTGTATTTTGTGATTATTTTATATTATACTATTATATCTGGCAAACCAGTTTTAGTTCTATTGCCATCAAATTTGTCTCTTTGTAAATGGCAATTTTGTTGAAAAGAAATCTGTATCCATGACCTCATTGTGTTGCAGGTATATTTTTCTGTCTTTTTATTTATGTGCCATCCTAATCTGAAATTTGAAAATAAACTGTTGTGAGTACAAGAACTCTCGTCTTTTAGTTCAAAAGCGATTGCTCATTGAGGTGATCATTGAAATGGTCTAAAATAACTATATGTATAGTTTCAAAATTCAATCAGTTCTGGTCACAGAAGAGTGGAACTTCTTTTGTTCCGAATGTTGATATATTGGAAATATTTTATTGTGATTAATAAAAGGGAGGGGAGAGAGCGTATAAAAATTTAAACATTGTATATATTTTTCAGTGTGCGTTTATTGGCCCAGACTGTATAAAATATAATTCATTTCGTTATTTAGAATTTTTTCCAGCTGGAAGTATGTGTCTATATCTAACAATTTAGAAATCATTATCTGATCCGTGATTATGGAAGACACCTAGAATGATGAATACTCCTATACATTACCACTTACACAAATAGAAGAATTCAATGGTAATAATGATTTTTTGAAATAGATACATTTAAAATTTATGCTGATTTATTCCTATATTTAAATCAGAGAGCGGAATTCCAGTTAAATATGTTACATTTTTTAGAAATGATTTCTCAACAGATGTTTGCATCAAAAAGTGATTTCTTTTTTAAAGAGAGTTTACTTAAAATTCCTTCTTGAAATGAGAATTTTATAGAAGAGTGAAGTTGCTTAGAATTTAAAATTCTTTTCTTGATGTAAAAAGGACAATAAACTATTCCAAAAATATTAAAACTGGAATTTAATCTTTCTCTCTCTTCAGCTGTGAAACAAATTTAATCTGAAAACAAATGGAAGGTTGCTAGAAATGTTTGTATACTTGTATATCCGGAGAGGTTGCCACGTTACTACATTTACGCCAAACTTGGCGACAAGAATCAATATCTTATACTGTTTGTAGCAATATTTGAAAGATACTATGGATCATGTTAACCCTAAATTGAAATGCTTTGTTTAAAATTGGATTTATAAATTAATATTTCGTTTAAATATTGTCAACTATTAAAAATATACAAGCTATCCCATAAGATCATTAATAAATTTTAAGAGTTAATTAGGCATACGGAGACAACTAATTTTTGGCAATTAAGTATTGAATTGAAAGCATAGAAGGGGGAATTACAGAATGCTCTTTGTCAGACATTAAAGTGAAAGAAAGAGATATGCTAGATAAAGGTATAACACAGACCAAGGGTAACTATATTTACGTCCAGTTTTGAACAATACGATGTTTATTTTGGGAGAACTTTGTCATAGTATTGAGCTATGTGAGATACTGAGGACGACAACTTAACCAGCACCCTCTTTCCAGACTTATGTTTCGCACCAGTGAGATGATATTTGTTTCCGACTGACTTAATGTGAAACAGGTCTAATACGGTATTGGAATTTTAGCCTTGTACTTTCCAGTACTAATTCCAAGACATCACCACCAGGTCACGATAATCCTCATAGTTTTAATGAAATAACATGCTACTTAATACGATAAGACAAATTAAACGCATTATCTATCTATCTATATCTATACTTATAATAAAGCTCAATGTGTGTGTGTGTGTGTGTGTTGGCGCTCTACAGACAGACCATTCAACCTAAAGCTACCAAATTTGGCACGTGTATAACTTGGAGGCCGGGAATGTGCACCTGGGGGTTATTTTTTCGAATTTTTCACTAGAATTTTATTTATTTAAAAATTAAGCGAAATTTTGACGTGTTTCTGCTATAACTGCCGAATATATTACCGCACAAAAAAGATTTTTACATGAAGTTAAAGATAAAAAATTTATCTTTTAAATGATACTACTGTTTTAATCTTAAAATTAAATTTCTATTTTTAATGAATTTTTAAATAAATATTTTAACTATGTTTTTCAATAATTTTTTTCGTCAAAAATAAAAATGAGGATTAAGCACGTTTCGCATTCATGAGAAAAAAATAGCTTTTTTCAAAGTGTTGCCATCACATTGATTAAAGCTCTAACTGAAAATAAATTAAATCCTTTTGGAAATGAAATCTGCAAAAATATAATTTTCGGCATGTGAATGTAGGAAATGAAACAAATATGAAATATTATTTTTTCTAAAAAATAAATTCAAGAAAAATTATTTTATGATCTTTTACACGCTCTATACAGGATGTTTATTTAGTCCCGGACCCATTTTGATGTTTAATGACTCATAAAATAATGAAGATATAAACAAACTTATGGCATTTATTGATGGAATAACTCATATATTTTCCTTTTCAGGTGTGAATATTTTTACTTTTGTAAATATCGTCTGCGCGGGTTTTTAATTTCAGATAATTTCATTTTCCAGTCTAAATATCTGTACTTTTGTAAATATCGTCTGCGCGTGTTTTTAATTTCAGATAATTTCATTTTCCAGTCTAAATATATGTACTTTTGTAAATATCGTCTGCGCGTGTTTTTAATTTCAGATAATTTCATTTTCCAGTCTAAATATCTGTACTTTTC
>JAPMOR010084840.1:143291-156726 GCA_026543865.1 Argiope aurantia
CAATTTCATCATTTTCACTTTAAATTAAAGTTGAAGTTTTACCGGAAATGACAACAAATTAGCAAAATATATATAGTAAATTGAACGAAATGATTTAAACAACAGTATATAAGTTTGGTATGACTATCAAAATTGGAAGATTAAAAATGTTGTGTTTGAGAATCTTTTAAGAGACCAATTACTTAAAATATTTAATTGAAAATTGTAGCGAGCGGTAATACTTGGGAACCGGCTGGTCTCCAAAGGCGGCTAGTAAACAATATAACTTGGGAGTACTAAAAATAAGTGTTCAAAGAACTTGCCTTTTGAAGCAATATAAGCTGCATTCATGCAGTTAGGTCTTTTTCTCCATTAAAAGTTTTTATTCCCTTAAATTTGTAATGTAGACATTATTTGGCATATCCTTTCATTTTTATTTCATTTTCTGACAAAGAATCTATAGCGAGCGATATAACAATTCTTTATCCCTTTTTCCTTGCACATTCCTGTGAAGCTTGTATATAAAATCATGGATTCATCAAAATCATCATAAAAAGAAAGTCATGGACTCTGTTTGCTGCTTCTCTGTTTCATTTTAGAACTGTTGTTATGTTTATTACTTTGACTGGGAATTTTTAGTTTCATTTATGTTAGATGATTTATTTTTTGTCAATTTGCATCTTTTGATAGTTTTCGTCGGCAATGGCTGAGTGGTAGAATAGTGCAGATATTTACTATTAGTCCTACAAATTCTGGTGTTCGGAACTTTACGCTGTATTACAAAAATATCTTATGGTCTGATCTACCCTCAAAATGTGTAAATGACTTTTTGAGATATTCTGTACAAGCCGATTAACAGAACTTTCTCTAATAAGCTTATATGGATGTTATATCCAGATCAAACCGATTACGAATAGGGAGAAAAAAAATCGCTATCTTTTTCTCTATATGATCGTTAATTTTAACATTATGAAAAAGTGGAATTTTTATATCTTGTGCAATAAGATTTTATTGATTGGTATCTATAAGAATATTTTAAATGCCTGAAATATTAACTTTTCTTCTGTTTACTTGTGAATTTCGGGTTAGGTAAATTCCTTATAGAAATGTTACCTATTTTTCTTAACATAAGATTTTGGGAAAATCTGCATAGTTTCTGTGGTTATGGCTACGAATATGCCATACCACTCCTTGTTCAAAAATTTTTGTTTGGATATACAGGGTGATCAACAAGTGTTTCCAGGATCAAAAACATTATTGTAAAAAGGAACTTTATAATTTGGCACATTGTTGCTTCAATATACTGAAAAGAATTTTTAAAAAGCTTTTAATAAAATCTCCTCATCAACAAAACCCTCAAAACAATCACATCAGTAAATTTCAATGTGAGTAACTTTGGTAGTTCGAAAATTGCCAAGGCGGTATTTAATTCCTGTCAAGCGTTGCTGAACGTTGGAATTCTAATTAAAATTTAAAAAAAATCCTCCGAGAGACATTTTCCACCTTCCAAAGTATATATGTGCCAATTTCGATAACTGTTTGCAAAATGTTTGTGTGTAAGTGTCTTGGGGAGCACCTACACACAGACACAAATTTTCCTTTCTTATTAATTTAAGTACTTTAAGGCAAACAGTTTGGCTGTGCAATGTCAACACACACACACACACACACACACACACACACACACACACACACACACACACACACACACACACACACACACACACACACACACACACATCTTTATTATTAGTAGAGAGGAATTTGAATATTTCTTTAATTCATACATTGCAGTTAAAACAGGCCACAATTTCATGTTCTAAATGCGTATCAGCCAAATACATTTTGATTTCCTGAAAGGTATTGTAGATAATCAGTTTCTTTTTTTTTACAACAATTCTGGATCAATATACAGAATGGACAAGAATTAGCTGGAAAATTACACGATTTTCGAAATATTAATTGCAAGGAAAAGTATTAGTATTACATTCCAAAGTTGGCAATTATATATTTTGACGTATTTCAAGTTCACACCTGCTTGAGGTAAAACTCGCTTTCTGTGTTCTTCGTGTAGTCTTCTCTTTGATTTTTCTTAATAATGGAAAATTGAATTGCTATGGCTTCATGACTATTTGCTTTTAATAATTGTGCAAATTGAAATTCATTATTGAAAATAACTATCTACATATTCCTATGAAAATATGTATCTTAATTTTCCCTTCATAGTGTATAACCAAATTCTTAATAATTAAAAAATTATTAAGATCTAACTAGAAAAAAGTTTTCTAATGTTTTAAAATATAGTTTAGGACAATCTGTAACTTTTTCAAAAAACTAGAAATATTCTGTTGAAATAGAATTTTTTTTCATTTGAAATAAAAATAAAATTGCAGACGATAGAAAGATTTTGAGCATCATAATAATTACTATAAATAAAATTCATTGTATATATTAAAATACGTATGTATTTACGTATGCATGTTTTATCTCTTAAATGACTAGGCCGATTTCAACCAAACACTACAAGCGAAGAAAAGGAATACTCTTTGCCTTTCGAAGGGAAAAAGTTAATTAAAATTTAATTCATTAGAAATTAACCTAAAAGTTTTCTTTTTTTTTTCTCGAATAACTTCAGAGTAAATAATCTTTACCGCTGGAAGGCACGTTAATAAATCTTTCGTGATTAAAGAAAAGGTTTTTCTTTTATTGTTGACTAGCCGCCTTTGGCGACCAGCCGGTTCGCCAGTATTACCGCTCGCTACAATTTTCAATTAAATATTTTAAGTAACTGGTCTCTTAAAGGATTCTCAAACAAAACATTTTTAATCTCCAAATTTTGATAGTCATACCAAACTTATACTGTTTAGATCGTTTCGTTCAATTTACTATATATATTTTGCTAATTTGTTGTCATTTCCGGCAAAACTTCAACTTTAATTTAAAATGTAAATGATGAAATTGCAATTAATATTAAGATATTTTTTAATAAAACCAAGCGTTTTATTTTATTTATCATCTTTATTGTTATTTATTTATTATTATTATTATTGAATGTGAGTATTGCAAACAGAATCGCTCGGTATTTAAGTCTTATGTTAACTACAAAATATTTTTCATAATTTATGTAATATCTCAAACAATAATTCAACAAAAATTTCTGAGATTCAGCATAAAATTCAGTTTTTAGTTTTGCTTTCAAAAGGATTGAAATGAAATCAATAATAATATTTTGTTCCGGCCTATAAATATATTTCAAAAATTATGAAGTCTAAATTTAATGCAGTGAGGTATTAAATTCTGAGAAATATTCTGGACACACCAAATTTTAAATAAATGAATGAATGTTTCTGTTTTCCACGATCAACAAAGACTTACTTATGAAGTTTTAAATGTTAAAAATTTAGAAAAACTCAACATTTTCATAATCTTAGGCCAATTAATCTTGAGAAACCTGCGCGCTGATTGGCGTATTTTCTTTGAAGCGATCGACGGAAAATCTAAAATTATCCTTTTTTTTATTGAATAGTGATATTGAAATTTTCATAAATCAGTCAGTTTAAGTGATTGGAAACTCACTCTTAAAAGTCAGTGATTTAGTTGATTGGAAATTAACTCTATAACCACCATAAAATCTGTGCTTTCTCTTGTGGTGTATGCATTCTTCTTAATATCCGCTCGAATAAAATATCACATACAAAAGTACTACATAGAACAAACATATCAAAAGTAAACATAACATTTCAATAGTTGCCAAAAACAAAAGAGAGAAAAATACAATTAATAAGCAGACGATATTTAGAAAAGTACAGATATTTAGACTGGAAAATGAAATAATCTGAAATTAACCACACGCGCAGACGATATTTACAAAAGTAAAAATATTCAAACCTGAAAAGAAAAATATATGAGTTATTCCATCAATAAATGCCATAAGTTTGTTTATATCTTCATTATTTTATGAGTCATTAAACATCAAAATGGGTCCGGGACTAAATAAACATCCTGTATAGAGCGTGTAAAAGATCATAAAATAATTTTTCTTGAATTTATATTTTAGAAAAAATAATATTTCATATTTGTTTCATTTCCTACAAACACGTGCCGAAAATTATATTTTTGGAGATTTCATTTCCAAAAAGATTTAATTTATTTTTAATTGGAGCTTTAATCAATGTGATGGCAACAATTTGAAAAAAGCTAATTTTTTCCCATGAATGCGAAACGTGCTTACTTTTATTTTTATTTTTTAAGAAAAAAATTATTGAAAAACATAGTTAAAATATTTATTTAAAAATTCATTAAAAATAGAAATTTAATTTTAAGATTAAAACATTAGTATCATTTAAAAGATATATTTTTGATCTTTAACTTCATGTAAAAATCTTTTTTGTGCGGTAATATTTTCGGCAGTTATAGCAGAAACACGTCAAAATTTCGCTTAATTTTTAAATAAATAAAATTCTAGTCAAAAATTCGAAAAAATAACCCCCAGGTGCACATTCCCGGCCTCCAAGGTATGCAAGTGTCAAATTTGGTAGCTGTAGGTTGAATGGTCTGGCCTGTAGAGCGCCAACATACACACACACACACACACATACACATTGAGCTTTATTATAAGTATAGATATATAGATGAACAAGAATTATATGAGATGTTGCCGTAACCCATGAACAAAATTCTAAAATAAAACTTTAAAAGAGTAGAAGATTAATAATTTGTATCAGTAAAACTATTGATTTAGCTTAGTTTCAAGTTTCTGCCAATTAATGAAAACTAAATTTTTTAATTTACTGTCTCCCAAAATTATTTTTAAACCTTTCCTCTATTTCATCATTTGTGAACAAAAATCGTATGACTACTATAAAAAAATTTCACACTCATGAGGAAATTCAGCGATTGGCGGTTTTTAAAATCGTTTGCTTCAATTGATATTTTAATCCTAACTAGCCGCCTTTGGCGACCAGCCGGTTCGCCAGCATTTCCGCTCGCTACAATTTTCAATTAAATATTTTAAGTAACTGGTCTCTTAAAGGTTTCTCAAACAAAACATTTTTAATCTTCAAATTTTGATAGTCATACCAAACTTATACTGTTTAGATCGTTTCGTTCAATTTACTATATATATTTTACTAATTTGTTGCCATTTCCGGTAAAACTGCAACTTTAATTAAGAATGTAAATGACGAAATTGCAATTAATATTAAGATATTTTTTAATAAAACCAAGCGTTTTATTTTATTTATAAACTTTATTGTTATTTATTAATTATTATTATTATTGAATAGGAGTATTGCAAACAGAATCTCTCGGTATTTAAGTCTTATGTTAAATACAAAATATTTTTCATAGTTTATGTAATATCTCAAACAATAATTCAACAAAAATTTTTGAGATTCAGTATAAAATTCAGTTTTTAGTTTTGCTTTCAATAGGATTGAAATGAAATCAATAATAATATTTTGTTCCTGCTTATAAATATATTTCAAAAATTATGAAGTCTAAATTTAATGCAGTAGGGTATCATATTCTGATAAATATTCTAGACACACCAAATTTTAAATAAATTAATGAATGTTTCTATTTTCCACGATCAACTAAGACTGATTTATGAAACTTTGAATGTTAAAAATTTAGAAAAACTCACCATTTTCATAATCTTAGGCCAATTAATCTTGAGAAACCTGCGCGCTTATTGGCGTATTTTCTTTGAAACGATCGATGAAAAATCTAAAATTATCCTTTTTTTATTGAATAGTGATATTCAAATCTTCATAAATCAGTCAGTTTAAGTTATTTGAAATTAACTCTTAAAAGTCAGTGATTTAGTTGATTGGAAATTATTTCTATGACCACCATAAAATCTGTGCTTTCTCTTGTGGTGTATGCATTCTCCTTAATATCCGCTCGAATAAAATATCACATACAAAATTACTAAATAGAACAAACACATCAAAAGTAAACATAACATTTCAATAGTTGCCAAAAACAAAAGAGAGAAAAATAATATTACAGATATTTAATAAATTTACACAATTAATAAGCAGAATTACACAATTAATAAGCACAATTAATAAAAATAATATTACAGATTAAAATAATATTACACAATTAATAAGCAGACGATATTTAGAAAAGTACAGATATTTAGACTGGAAAATGAAATTATCTGAAATTAAAAACACGCGCAGACGATATTTACAAAAGTAAAAATATTCAAACCTGAAAAGGAAAATATATGAGTTATTCCATCAATAAATGCCATAAGTTTGTTTACATCTTCATTATTTTTTGAGTCATTAAACATCAAAATGGATCCGGGACTGAATAAACAAACTGCATAGAGAGTGTAAAAGATCATAAAATAATTTTTCTTGAATTTATTTTTTAGAAAAAATAATATTTCATATTTGTTTCATTTCCTACAGAAACGTGCCGAAAATTATATTTTTGCAGATTTCATTTCCAAAAAGATTTAATTTATTTTCAGTTAGAGCTTTAATCAATGTGATGGCAACACTTTGAAAAAAAACTATTTTTTTCCCATGAATGCGAAACGTGCTTAATCTTAATTTTTATTTTTACGAAAGAAATTATTGAAAAACATAGTTAAAATATTTATTTAAAAATTCATTAAAAATAGAAATTTAATTTTAAGATTAAAACATTAGCATCATTTAAAAGATAAATTTTTGATCTTTAACTTCATGTAAAAATCTTTTTTGTGCGGTAATATTTTCGGCAGTTATAGCAGAAACACGTCAAAATTTCGCTTAATTTTTAGATAAATAAAATTCTAGTTAAAAATTCGAAAAAATAACCCCCAGGTGCACATTCCCGGCCTCCAATGTATACACGTGCGAAATTTGGTAGCTGTAGGTTGAATGGTCTGGCCTGTAGAGCGCCAACACGCACACACACACACACACACACACACACACACACACACACACACACACACATTGAGCTTTATTATAAGTATAGATTAAAATATTTCTGACAATAAAAGACTTTTGTTGTATTAGTGCTACAAATAGATAGAACTGCAGATTATAAAAAAATTATGATATTTTTATGGAAAAGTAGTTTTTATTTAAAAAAAATTACTCATGGAAGAATTTAATTCCCAGTGCCAGGTACATTATCGAGTATAAAATAATCCTTTATTTTAAAAATAAGTATACTAAAAATTCAGTTTTATGGATGCGTGGGGATTCTAATTGATAATATTAAATCAAATTTCTATTTATCGTCTGCTTTAAAATTTGTTCAGAAATATAATATAAGGAAGACTATAATGAAATTTTGTTGCAAATAATTAAATCACATTTTTTTCATTAGTAAAAAGCATGAAAATTTCACTTGGAGCAATAGTTATGTAAGAGCTAATTATGCATAATAAATTATCCTATTTGCCAAGTTTATTTGTGCCTATCCTGTATTTCATCCATGAAAATATTGATGGGTATTATTTGCTTTTATTTTGCTATCATACTGAAAGAGAATTGCTTAATTACAACATTAAATTATACAGTTGTGATATTAATTGACCTTAACAAAAGCTTTAATGAACTGAATTTTTATATTCAAATATCCTTCAAAATACCTCAATAATTAGTCATTCCATAAAGAGGCTGCCAATTTCTGCCTGCCACCCAATTTTTATCATGCAAAACAAATTCTTCGAAAGATGCCAGGGTGGATCGATCACTAGGAAGAACGTAGCAAAAAGAAAGGGGATTTTCTGAAACTTGGGAGTGAGAAATTGGGATCGACACGATTAAAAGGCGAGTTCCCAGCAAAATGGAAGGGACATTCTAGAAGCTCAAATTAAATTAAGCCATTTTCAAAAGCTGTTAGACAGGAAAGATTTTTCTTTTCGCTTTTCGCCATTGTTCAAGCAACCGTGTGACGTGAGAAGAGATGCACTCTGTTTCTCACGACAGAGAATAAGCGTGAGAGCTAATCGCGTTTGGAAAAAGTTATGTATTTTGTTCTACCTGAGAGAGGTGGAATTAGAGATTGCATTTACGCGTAGCGTGAATGTTGAGTGGAAATTCCATTTTTCGAGGATTGCTTCTGAGCGTGGTGGAGATTAATATTTTAATTAAAAATTAAACCTTTTAATATCATGAGCTTCAGAATAAATTGGTTCGTAGTAATGATAAGCTGTATTGCAAACTTAAGGAAATTTGGTGTGTAAACGACTTTGGATCGAAGGAATATCTGTATGTGACTAAAACTACAATAAATAAATTGAATTATTAACATATATGTATAAACATTTATAAATTATTATGGTAGATTAATATATTATCTGGAGTTTTCATATTTAGGCGAAGTAAATTGTTCTGTAATAGTATTTTGGCAATGTTTTTCTCATATGACCCTTCTATGATACAAATTTCTAATAAAACTGCTTATTTATAATTTGGAGTACAAATAGAAACAAACATATTTTAATTTAATTGCCCAGCTTCCAGGTAATACAGTAACTCTTCTAAAGCAAGGTATTTTAATAATATGGTTTACATATAATTACACCGGGCAAAAATATGATGTAATTATATGGTATTATAATTACATCGTTCACTAGTAACATGGGGGTGGTGTTCTAATCGCATTGTTCACATGTAACATGAGTAAAATTGGGATAACTATCTTTCAATTAATTCACGGTTTCCATACATTACCGTAAAAATGTGAGATGGCTCTTCTATAGCAAGGTATTCTAATAACACAGTTTATATACGATGTGAAGCAAAAGGATACAGTAGTATTTCATTTAGGAATTCTAATTGCAGAATTTTTCTTCAATAAATACTATTCAAATGTGGGATGGCTGTTCTACAGAATGCTATTCTAATGACACAATTTACATCTAACATGAATTAAGGAACGGACAGCATTCTTTTGATTAGAAATGACATATATGCAATTCTCTATAATGTGATACATATCAGGCTTTTAATAAAACCGTTTAACATATAACATAGAACAATAAATAGAAGTGATCTCATTGAAAATTTTTCTCATACTCTCGAATAAAGGAGCTATCCCCCACATCCCGAGTAAAATTATGGGCCTTGAATAAGGCTGCAAATTCCTTGAATGGCATTGGTGAACAATTGTTAAGAAATATCATATTAAACGTGAATCTATAATTTTTACTGAATTTACCGTGTGATTTTAAGCGATATTTCTTAACGATCAATTCCTGGCATGCGGTTAACAGGCAAATGCTCAAAAATTTAATATGTATTTCGCATACCTTTTTGCAAGTCGACTGAAATCCAAATTTAAGATAATTACAATTATCAAAAAAGTCACATATCAAATTTAATTCATTGTGTTTTTGAGCTATTTGCTTACATGCATACGAAGGGTCTATCCTCGACATAAATTTGATAGGAATTTACATTCTTGATTCCAAACCTGAGAAACAAATTTTATGCATCTACCTCTTTAAGTTTTGTAGCTATTGCGTTCACTTGTCCTTGGGCAGCCGAACAAACAGACTTTTCCAGAATAGTTTTCTTTCACAATTTGATAGAAATACAGATTTAGTGTTAAATATATATACCAAATTGTGTTAAATATATATACACTAATTAGTTTAGTGTGCAGCATTTCTGAGTTCATAGGCAGAACAACAAAACTACATTTTTCGGATTCAGGAAGATCGGGAAGATGAAGATTCTTCAAAATCCCTAATTCCAGTTTTTTGACGATTACGATACTTTCTCTTTGCATGCTTCTTAATAGAGAAAGTAAAAACGGAAACAGATGTTACTTAATTCAAAATTCTATTAATGCTGGTCAATTATAATGCGATACAAAATAGGGAACGGCTCATCTACAGATCGATTTCGATACAAAATAGAACGAATAAAACTATTATAGGAGTGTTGATATGAATATTAGTTAACTGCATTACATAAAACTACAGGAACAAGAGATCCTAAAACTCGGTTTAAAATCGTTGATCTCATCAGTGGGCTTGTCTAACATATGTCATAAGCAACAATAGCAAAACTAATAATTTGTACACTGTTATGATTAGAAATAATATTTTTATATTAATGTTTCCTAATAAGTATACAGTATTTAATTTTTAGAAATATTAAAAATATAAATACTGACAAAATATGACATGAAGTGATACATTTTTGAGACACGAATGTCAATTCATGCCATTTGAGCTTATATTTGATAGGAATTAAAATGGTATATTTTCTGAAGAAGATAAAATTCCTCAATTTTTTTCTGCACAATTTCTTGGCGAAGATTAATCAAGAGCAGAGGGTAAATTTTCATATCGAAGTTTTGTTCTACATACCTCTACAAATAATAAAACTGAATGTGTTTATGTGTTTCAAACAGTCATCTTCTACAAAAGACGACTGTTTTAACAAGAGATACTTGACTTAACATATATTTTTGGATAGTGCGGTCAAATATATAGAAATGACTATAATTTTTTTTAAGTTGACCACCAATTAATCAAACATTAAACAATATTTCAAGGTTTTCCATGGTAACTCTCAAAAATAGAATCGCTCAAACAACAAGTTTTTATCTGATTTTAAAATTTAATGAATATTTTTTAATGATACCGATTAAATTAAGTGTAATTTGTTTTTAATTCTTAAAGTTAAAAAAAATGTTGCATAATTTTTAACAAGGGATTTCATAGTAAGAATAGACCTCTATAGAATTGTTTCTTCAAATATTTAACAGCGTGATTTTCTTCAATTGTCGAAAACAATTGGAAGATTCTAGTAATTATCTGCTCAATTTATATAAGGAAAAATAACATTTCTGTAAAAATTACATGTAATTCGATGATAGATAAATCAAGCCCATAAGATTTTAACGACACTATTGTATTATAGGACTCGAATGTAATAAAAAAGATTAATATAAATAATAAATAGAACAAACTTAAATTTATCAAAACCATATGCTTTTAATGACTGTCATGATTTTATGCTTAAAAATACTTTGTTGAAAAAATCACGAATTCAAGCTACCTTTAAGAGATTTAATTGAAGTTGAGTATTACTAATATTCCCTTCGAACCAGTTGGTTCGATAAATGCGATAAAAATAATAAATAAGATTTTTTAAATAATATATAGAAGCAACAACGCATAGCTTGAAATATTACTATACGTTTGAAATATTCAATCAATTATTAATGTTAATCAATCGGTTCATATTTTGAAATTCAATTTTATAAAAATTTGAAAATATAATTTTAATTTGTAGTATCAATTTTAATTATATTGTCACCTAAAAATAAATAGAAAAACGGATTACTAAAAAATATCTTTTATTTAAAAAAAATAAGCTAAAGTAATATTAACAGGAGAGAGAGAAAAAAAGATTAAAGAATAAAGATAAATAAAAATGAATAAGCTTTTAGAAATGCTGAAGAATTACGGAATGACAGAAGAATCGCTTATAATCAATCAATTAGAAATACTAAGGAATTCTGGGATGACAGAAGAATTGTTTGCCATCCAATCAGCCTGGAAATGCTCAGGAATTCTCGTATGTCAGAAGAATCGTCTGCTATCCACTTAGTTTTTTTCGTTTAAGATGGAATTCTGGTTATTTGCATATTTGTTCATGTTCATGATATTATCATTTATTTAGTACATACCTGTTGTCACCCAGTTCAATTTAAACATTAAAAATATTTATTAGTGCTTATTTTATTCTATCAACTTCGAAAACCAGCTGCTTCGTCTGATACATAAATAGTATTAATTTGTTATGAAACTTGTAAAAAATTTGGTAGAACGCATTAATTGCTACAAAAAAAAAGTGAATTTGAAAATCTAAAGAAAATATTACATAAAAGACGTGTTAGTATTTGAAACAAATTTTGATTTATGTAGCACTCTTTACTTCCAAAACTACTTTATCTTATTACTAAAAAAATTATTACGCAGTGTTACTCTCACAAGATGAGTATTTAGTAAAAATTATTTTTTTCTTTTGATCATACACAACTCTAATTTAAAATGCAATGACATATTATTTAGTAAATTATACAGTATTATTGGCGTTATTTATAATATACTAATAAATAAGAAATTAATTACTATAGTGATGTTACAGTTATATTTTTGTTTATTTGGTTTTCATCCTGAAATTGAACAAGTCTAAAATGTTAATCCTGACTGAAAATGACCGAGATATAATGATATTTCTTACTGAACATAGGAAAACATTTAATTTAATGATTTGTGATGGTAGCAGCGAATTAAATCATTATCCATATATCTTTTAATATTTGTTAAAAGATAATTCGTTAGAATTCGTTAAAAGAAAATATTGCTAAAAACTTGTTAAAAGTTAAGAAATGTTTGTTAGTTGATTTGGCAACATTGTTGAGCAGCTAAATTGATTGGAAAGAAAACGCATTAAATTTTATAATGATAGAAAAATTATTTTTTGCAATTATATTTTTGTAAATTATTGTCAAAAACTCCGATAATTCTTTTAATTTGTAATAAAACATACTTTAAAAATAATATCTTTAACACTTTATTTACTAAATTCCATTATTTTTAAAAAGTGTATGGCAATTTATTTAAATACTTAATTTAGATCCAAATAGATACCCCATTGCGTAATTTGCATTATAAATCTATATACAAGTATATATCTACATACTATACAAGCATTATAAGCCTATCTTATCTATCCATATACTATATAATTTTTTAGTTTTCTAGAAATCCGTACTTGATCCTACATCATCTTGTATATTTGACTTTAACAAACTTCCAAAGGGAAAGCAATCTTGTGCTTGCGATCCAACAAGTGAAGAATACATTTCAAAGAAATTGAGTTTTAAACTTTAAATTAATACAGTACTGTGAGGACATTGATGGTATATACATCCTGTTAGTAAACAAATTACGAAACGCACTTCAATTCTTTAAAGTTGATTACTGCTAAATTTGGATATTTTAAACAAATAGACTAATTAGAAAAGCTTCAACACATAGACGCAAAGGCACATTAACATTTACTATTTGTAGATGTGCAATTTATATTAGAAATTGCATAATTTTTTAAAAAGTTACAAAAGAACTCTTTATCCTGAGTTTCATCTTGATCCCATGTCTGAGAACCCATAGACATGTCATAAAAACATTTGCGTGTTTTATAAAAATTGCAATAATAGCGCAATAAAAAGATCATTTTAGAATTTTTTAAAATCTACAATCTTTACTAATATTAAAAGATAATGTGTATATGCTGACGCCAGGCCGTTTTATTTAGAATTTCCAATTTTTATACAAGAATACTTTGGAGGGTGGAAATGTGCATCTTGGAGTGATATTTCGGAATTATGATTAGAATTTTAGTTAATTTATATATATATATATATTAGAAATTTTAGAGGCTTAGAAATTAAAGAGAGATTAATTTGTTTGATA